>JAOEGS010015245.1:52201-66554 GCA_025447755.1 Corythornis vintsioides
TTCTCATACTCCAACCTGTAGCCATTCACCAAAAAAACCCTGTGATGCACCAGGTGATCAGAGCACCATGCAGTGTCCCCCCTAATATCTGTGAATCTGTGAATGCCCTGGGTGATCCTGCTCTGGCAGGGGGATTGGACTCGATGATCTCTAGAGGTTCCTACCAAGCCCTACCATTCTCTGATTGCAACAGTAGCTGGTAGCAGGTAATCGTGAAAGAATGCAAGAAACACATTATATGGGGTTATTATATTTATAGACTTTCTTTGTCCCTGCCCACAGACTTTGTCCAGACTGAGTTTTAAATATATTTACATATGTTCAGGATTTCAGAACTCATTCAGAATGGTCCATTAGGAGCAGAGATTTGGCAGTTTCACCTGTGCTGGGTGAGTGCACAGTACCTGTACAAACCAGCCCCTCAGCATATGCAGAAGGATTTTTTGGAGTTGTAGTACACACAGCAAATAAAGTGTATTCTGGAAATACCACCTGCCCAAACCACATCTGCTTAAATTTTATTTACATGTTCCTGTTAATTAGGGTGCTCAACTGGCTGGTCTCCAAACTGTCCAATTGGATTTCCTGTGGTCTGAACTGACAGCCAAAAATCCAATTTCACAATAAATTTTAAAAAATTCAAACAAACAAGAAGTTCAAGAGAGGATAAATATTTGTCAAGAGGTTACAATATGTAATATATGAACATTCTCATGGTTCAGCACATGCAGCTTAGTGCAGAACAGAGTCCAGAACCACATCAGCTCTTCGGGTTATGTTGTAAAGCCTCCAGCAACTGTCTTAGAAACCAGATCAGTGACAAAAGTACTTTTAAGCAAAACTTCATATATTTTTGTGTTATGTTTAGGTCCAGATGGGTATCAGACTTTCAAAGGGGTACCTGACCACACATACCCTCTCCTCTCATAATGTAATTACACGCACAACAGCTTCAGGCCAAACCTCTCATTTTTCTGAGAAGTTTTGTCATGGGATTGAAGAACACTGCCAGGTCTCAGCCCATGATGGCTTTGAAGCCTACCTATTTCATTTGTTGGGGTTTTTTTTCACACTACAAGACTACCAGGTATATTGCTACTACCCACTGCATCAGATGGTGCAATGCCTTTTATATCTTTAAACTACAACTCACAAGGCTCACTAAAATCTCACTTGCCACCATCAGGATACCAGCTGAAATTGCATTCAAGGCAGATGGTGGAAGGCACTGAAAAATTACCAATTCTCTCACTCTCTGCTTCCACAGTTTATTGTAAAACAAGCAATTCACTGTTCCTTAACTCTAAACAATGCAAAGTCACAAACTGGCTATAGGTGAGATTTCCAAAGCTTTCTAAGAGATTTGGATGTCAGTGACTTTGACATCTAGCCATCATCCACATCTTCCAAATACTTCTAAACATCAGAATGCCTATATGAGTTCCAACAAGGGTCTATCAAATTATTGCCCAGAAGAGGGAAAAAAATAGGACAAGCACAGAAAAAGATCTGTCAACTACTCTTCTAGTCTATTTTAAGCTTGGAAGACTTTTCAAAAACATCTATTTGCTTCAAATATCTGTGATTTCTTAGAAAGTATACACCTTACTTTTCAGTAATAACATGATATTCTAAATTGAAATAGGCTCTTTCAGATCTATGCATTTAATAAACAACAATTCTTCCAGTTATCCAATCTTTTATTGTGGAAACAAACTCCAATGGTAAAACCCGATGCCTTCTCTATTCTAGCATAAGACAGAAACAAAATAATAGTATTTTTAAATAGTGTTAATGTAACAGCATGTTCTACATGCTCACTTCAAGAGCCCATCACATTTTAACAGTCTGTTAATGGAAAATTACTGATTACAGATTATTGATGGAGAAGGAAAACTGTTATTGAATGATAGCAGTGTGGCAGCTGAAGCAATCATATGATTTATGAGTTAATCTAATTAGTTAAACTGTCGCAACACAGAGTGTGCAGCCAGATCTACCAACAAATCATCAACTGACATTTGTAGAAATCACCTCAATAAATCCAAAGCATCCAAGTTTTGAAAGGTAAGTATCTGTCAACAAGCAGGCCACCTACAAATGCACTACATTCAAAAGAGAAGTTCAGTACATGTTCACCATATAGAAATTATGTGAGATAATACCTGTTCTGAAACCTTTTACCCTGATTTTCAGTAATTCCCGATATAAGTCATACTTTCAGAGTAACTGTAAGTACAAATTGCATCCCAGCACAAGGAAGAGTCTTGCTTGATTCTTCTGTTTATGGTCTTCTAAAACAGCACAGCAAATAATTTCAGTATTTCATGAATTAGAAGCATCTGCAAGTGCCAGTCATAAAAACCCCTCATCTAAGGTCCAAAAAATGTTCTATATGTGCATTAGTGTTTGAGTCCAGAAATTGCTAGGCAAAGATCCTTTGCAAGTCAGCCAAAAAGACTTTGAACGTATGCAAAATGTGTTATCTGGATTGTGAATTTGATAGAAACTGTTTTGAGTATATCAGATTTTCAAAAATAAAGCCCTTCATAATGCAGTTTTTATTTGCAGCACAGAAAATGGATGGCAGAAGATTAACATTACCATAGTATTGTATGAATAAATTGGCTATCAACAGAGCACAAAAGTACAGTAAAATTCATTGACCAAATTGAATGTTGTTTAAACATGTTAATGTGCAATGGACTACAAGCATGTGTAATCAGCTGAAGCTCTGCTGTCATGCAATAACTTGTTAAATTACTGCTTTTTGATCACGTACAATCATGTAGGCAGTTGACTTCAATAATTAAACCAGATGCCCAAGAAATGAAAATGACAGAACTGTGGAAGTATTTAAAAATGTTTAGTATAAGCAAATCACTCAAGGGCAGACAGGTAGGCAACAACAGAGCTAGGAACAGAAACCATATTGTCTGATTCACACTTGTTGGTTTCAGTTAGCAAAGCAGCTTACACTTTAATTAAAATAATCCTTAACAATTTTTTAAATTATTTTTTAAAGCTCTCACTTTTCCAGGACATATACATTGCTTAATTATCTAGTCTAGAGACAGACGAGACTGTCATTTAGCACTTCTCCCCTGTAATTCTGGAGACACATTAAAAAAGGATGGTAATCACCAGCCATTTTCAGAATAGTTAATGAAACCTTACTATGGAAAACAATAGTTCCAGACCCTCAAATGAGCAATTTTTTCAAATTCCAGAGACTATTAATTCCAGATGGAGTGGAGAGAGGAGATACCTTTCACACTGTAAATACTTCAGCACAGAAGTTGTCATTGTCATGATTGTTCCTTTTGGTTACGATGGGGTTTAGGTGAAAGACTCTCATTGTAGGAACGCAAGCATGTCTTGCTTCTTCCTAAACCTGAACTCTCAGTCTTTAAATACTTACAACAGGACTGATCTACCCCTTCATACATTTCTTAGTTTTAATGTAGTATGGTCTTTTTAAAAGATGAATTGTCTATTAAAAAGTTCTTTCAAAGTATATACAGAATATACAGAGATAGCTAAAAAAGAAACCTCTGCTTTATTTACTAAGCAATCTTGTTTGCAAGGGGATCGCTCAAAATTATGCCATTTTCTTTCAGAATCAGTCACCTGCTTAATCAGTCTATTTTTTTCTTATTAACTTCCATACTTGCTAAGAGACAAGAGACAGGTTTTGCTCTCCAGTATACAGAACTCTGTGTGTGTATGACAATCTATTATCTTTGCATAATTCCATCTAAAGTACTTGAAATAAATGTGTACCATGTCTGAAAATATATCAGTGCTCTGTATGACTTGATCTGATCTTGATGACTTGAGCACTGATCCAGCCAAACTTCACAATGCTACCATCTTCCTTTTTTTCCCAGACCACAGGGAATATGTCAGTGTCTCAATAAAGTGTTACCAGCTGCACAATCAAGTACAAGTGGTACCTTCTACTGTCAGAGACAATTACACTTGTGAGACCAGGTCTGTATGGGTGTGAATAGCATTGGATTTTTCTACACAGAAAATCTATTAATCAAGAAAAAACAACTCCTTGAAACCTTGCTTTTTATATAGAAAAACCCCAAACCTGCTGATCAAAAAACCCGAAGTCTCAATACCACTCAACTGGCAGCACATTATTGCCAATCATTAGGTTACACCGTGAGCTGTAAAGCAATTAGATGGAATGCTGGGTGTTACTCTCACAGCACTGGGCATCTTTATTTTAACTCAATGATTTATCTTTTGAATAATAACCCAGTTCCCAAAGGACAGTGAGGAATTAAGAGGACATGCTAACTTGAAATCCTACAAAAACTTGGCAATGTTTAGAAAAGCTACCTATTACTGGAAGATTTAGGATTACTTGGAATTAGATAAATCCCAAAATAAATGTTGAATTTTTAAAACCTTCATTTTACATTAGGAATCTCAAGAATTTAACCCTATACACAAGAACACCTAAACCAGCCACAAGGCAATGCTATGTAACCTCTCTATTACCACCCTCACTTTCTTACCAGTGTATCTTAACTTACCAATGCAATTCTAATAGAATGGGAGAGATTTCTAGTTGACATGTTATCTTAGATTTTTTTACAAAAAAAATAGTTAAAGTTCCATCATCTGTATTAGTTGAAATGAAAACTGGAGATTAAAAAAATAATAAATCAATTTTTTAAAAAGAAGAAATGATACAATATTATTTCTACATATTTCTGGAAGTAAAACGTTATCCTGAATGTCATATCACATGGCTTAGTTCAGACACTCCCCATCACACCAAACTCCATTTCAGCTGTATTTGTTTTAATCTGAAAATACTGACATCTTTAAACTGACCCTTCAGTTTTAATATACAACTGAGGATATCAGCACTGGTAACCAAAACAGTGTCCTGAGGTTATTTACACTGTACTGCAAATGGAATTGCTTGTGGATACACAAAAAGCTCTCTCCAAAGAGGTGATATAAAATCTTATGAAGAGAGGCTTGGGAAGAGCTCACAGGAGATCAATTCATTCAAGGAAGGTCAGGTCACCTGACTACCACTCCAGGCAGATGTTTTTCTGCTCTGTTCCAAACATAGAAATTCCTCGTCTGTTCTAAATAATCAAACCTATACACTGCTGCCTTTGAGCACACATTGTTTTCTCCTTTCCAACACCGATGTTGAGAAAAGACTAATGTTTTTCTCTTTGCAACAGTGTTTTTCCGTATTTAAGGATTGGTCTTATGGCCTTCCCTCATCTGATCTTGTCTTAAGCCAAGTGTCCTCAGTCTTGTCATTCATTCCCTCAAGAGCTCCTGCTCCTGACATCTGATTTCCCTTCCTGATCTCTTCTGGCCCTCATCCAGCATGTCCCCACTCCTCCTGAAACCAAGTTCCAACAAATGCACTGAAAATTATTAGTATCCAATTATAATTTGCCTTCATAAAAATAAATTATTTTAATTTGCCTTCATAAAAATAAATTATTATTCCTCTACTGTCTGCTATTCTGATTTCACTTATGTACCTCTGAGAGTCCTTTGGCACTGTTGACCTCAGAGAGGCCTCCTTATTTCATCATTCATTTCCTTCAAGAAGGAATGGTCCTCAACACATCTTTTATGTACTGTATAAAGTAGGACATATTTTCAAAGTGTTGAGAATCCACTGCTAAGAGTGGATTTCTATGCACTCCCTACCAAAAAAAAAAAAAAACCCAAACAATTCCCACAGGATTAACTAAGGTTAAGTACAAGACTTCCCAAGTTGTTGCCCAGTCTGCCTTACACAAGACTTCATTGTACACCAGTTAGTGTTTGGAGACAGCAACCTGGCCTGGGATTTTATTTTGAGTCCCCCCAAAACATCTAGTAGGCTATGACTCAAAAAGTAAATTTTTGAAAGATTTAAACTAGAATTATGAACTTTTTACAGGTAAATTTAAAAGTATTTGTTTACTTAGTTCTAAGCCTCTTCCAAACTCAAGTCTGGAGCTGCTTTTATGTTTGGCTTCCAAAGACAAATGTTTGTGGTGAGAATCCTGGAAGTCTGCTCTTGGTCCAGCAAATCTGCAATCACTATCTCACTGTTGCAGCCACCTGCACAGTTCAGTTCAGGTCCATACAAAAAAACCCCTTATTTTGGTCAGTTCTAAGGGCCATCTACCCACTTCATTACTATCAGAAGTCTCTTTGTCACAAAATCCAAACCATTTGTTCTATAAAATCCACACATCTCCAGTAAAGTGTATCCTCGAGGGGCACATTATGACATCTAGGCCTATAGGGCAAAATGTAGGTGTCCTGGTGCAGAGTCTGTTGGAAAAGTCACAGAAAAGGGACATCACTTGCTTCTCTTCTACCTTCTCCTTCTACACTTCTTGGTATACAACATCCTCCTTTCACCTTGCAAATCTAAATTGTTCCTCCCGAAGAAATCTATTGACTGCTATATTATTGCCTGTTCCAGACTTCCCAGACTTCCCTTGGACTTCTGACCCTTCTTTTATCCAAAAATAAAACCAACCACACCAAGTGTCCCATGAACAGTGAGTGGCTTCATGGAATAATGCTTTTTAAATTGTTTAACTCATTTGCAGCCTGCCTTACAATCTAACAAAAATTTCAAAGCCCACATTTAAGCAAGTAAAATGCTTAGAAGAAATGAAATACAAAATAACAGCAATATGCAAATGTTCAGGAATTGGAATCAAGGCTGAAAAATGCCCCCTAGTATTCAACACACTTTAATGTGAAATCACCTGGATTGCTTACTGCAAGTCCAAATGGGTTATTGTAGAGCAGGATGGTTCAACCTACAGGCTGGAGGGGGGTGGTTGTTGCTAGGCAGTAAAGAGGCAAGTGCTCAATTCCAAAGCTGCAGTATCAATTAAATATTGAGGGGAAAAAAAATAATAAAAAGCAGAATCATTACATACCAATGGTAAATTTTGATATGTTTTCTTGTCTGTCTTCCTGCGAAGATAATATGATTCTGAGTGAGTTTACTCCTAATGTGGTGTTAAGGAAGCCACAGACAAGCACGATGACACAAAACAGAATTCAGAAACTACTCAGCAGCAGAGCAGGTTTTCACTGGGTATGCACATACAGAACATGGTCATGTTATCCACACCACCGACAATAAAAATATTGGCATGGTCATCCTGCACTGCTTCTTACATCTACTACAAAGGCAAAGTCATTTATTAAACTATCCACTAGCTGGAAGAATTCTGGGAGGCAGATGGTCTATTTGTTATTAACATGACATGAAACTTCATATTCTTGGTAACAAACTACATATGCCGTATTATGCAGACACAACATTTCATCTTGAGTTCCTTGAAAATCTGTGACATTAACACATATGACACATTCACTGACACATACAAAGGACAAATAAAAAAATGGAAAAACTAATAAGGGGTTGGAAGTCTAAATGTATTTAATCAAGCTGAACCATACAGAGCAGCTTCAGATTTTTTAATCAGGAGAGAAAGAATAAGTAAACCACAGCTTTATGAGGGTAGCTACAATCAAAAATGAATAAGCAGGAAAAAGTAAAAACTGACAATTACAACTACACCTGAAACAACGGGCACTAAAACACAGGTATCTGTAAAGTCTGTGGTTCTGAGAAAGTAAAGATGAACTGAGTGGGAAATCTTCAGAAAGCAAATCTCGCTTACTTTGTAAAGCTGGGAACACAGTAACCATTTCAGTACAGTCCCAGGTGTATCCTGCCCGTTCTTCACCTTCTTCCTCCACCCACACCCAAATGGTTCAGATGAATGCCCAACATTGCTGCGTATTGACTGACGCTTTCACAGCAGAGTTCTGCCCGAAAGAGAAAAATGCGATGTCAAAAGACTCAACAATTCATACCTCAGAGCAACCCACGGCAATAGCAAGTGATGCCTCCATTTTTAACAAGCTGATTTACATTGCACAGCACACAGCCATACATACACATTCTTCTAAAAGTTGTTGTAGTGCCCAACATGAGATCAGAGGCTCCTGCTGCTCTGCAGCTTCTGCCGACTGCAGGTGCATCCACGAGCAATTTCCACTCCACTGCTGACCGCAGTAACGTGGCTCCCCAGCAGCAAATGGCAGCTCTTCCTCAGCCTCAACTTAAACTATACCCCCCGTGCTCCTTTTACATCAAAATATATACACTCACATTTAGATCAACTCCCTCCATTTCTTCCAGGGCAGAGACAAAGACAACTAAGATAGCATTTATTGACTTAGGAATTTTGGTAAGATGCTTAATCAAGTTACTTTTAATTAGAAGCTCACTTTAAGTACAAACAAGAATTACAATGAGTCCTGAGCAATTCGGAGCATGTTAGAAAGCAAAAAGGAGTAGGGAAATGCCATTACTGCGAGCACTACTACTGAGAAAAGAATACTCCAGAAATGCAAGCAACATTGAGGGAAACAAACTGTGAATTTTATTCCATCCAATAGCCAATTAAAATAAGTATCACATGTGGTTAGGCTTAGAAATTCACTTTTCCTGAAATCATTGCAACACGGAACACAAGGGAAGATGCTAAGCATATTTTTCAGTGAAGTTAATGGTTTTGTCAACAAAACACAATATTATCTGTCATATTTATGTAAGCAATATCTTCCAAAGTGCCTACAGGATTTAAGAAAGCGAAATGACCTAAGCTTCTGTTTGAATTGCATGCAGGAGCATATTTTCTGTATGGTGTTTCCAACAGCCAATATCCTTAGCTAATGACAGTATTGCTGTAGAACTGCAGGGTCTTGGTACACACATAGCACAATACTTGGTACACACAGTAGCAGGAAGTCTTCAGCCACCCAAATATATGCCAGTCACTGGAAATTAATATGAAGCTCTTCAAAATGGTTATTTTAAAGAAAACTCTTTGTTTCTCATGCTTTTTTTTTTTTTTTTTTTTTTTTTCCATTTTTTTGTGGGGTTTGTTTCCTCCTCCTCCTCTTCCACTACGAAATGTCCATTGGGAACCTCCGTCCCTGGTGGCTTTTCATCTGCTCTCTTCCTTCACCACATCTCACTCCTGAAATGTCCCTTGTCAGTTCTATCGCACTATTCCACAATAGCACATTGCTATATGTACTAAATTGATAGGATCAGCAAACAAGTAATACAGTGTATTTGAGCCTGGGGATTGAATAAATGACTGATGAGGCAAATATACTTTGAGTGGAAGAAAGAATTTAAGGAGAGCTGGTCTACATAGGCCTCTCCCAGCCCTTTGTCCTGAACATGGGGAGAGGAAGAGAAAATACTCCAGAAGTATGGGGTTATAAAAATAACATACGGACAACATCCAGAGGGTAAATGGAGAAAGGAATAGCCTAGCTGCTAGAAAAGGTTTGTTGTCTTCTACTCAGATTTTTAAACTTTAAAGTAACATAATCTGAGATTACTTTGCAGTCTTATGTCAACAAGATTGCCCTGTATATTAACGAAACAATTTCTTATAAAAATGAGTTAAATCTTTTTCCATCTTGATAATTAGGTTCTAAATTTTATTTTACAATATTACTCATGTGCTTCATGACTAATAGGCTACCTCTCTTGGGAGGAACAAAAGAGCAGCTTGTTTGAAAGGTTTTTTGGAAGATAAATAGTTCCACAACATTATGAGATTGCTCTGTTATCCAGAGGCAGATGTGAAAATTTACCAAATTCAGAAGTGGGAAAATTAATATAATCTTGCTCTGCATTATCTTATGATTTGTTCATCTTGGCCACTATATTAAGATATGTAGCACAAGAGGTTTAAGGTCAACACAAGAAAGAACTTTTTCTCAGTGAGGGTTACAGAGCTCTGGAACGGGCTGCCCAGGGAGGTTGTGGAGTCTCCATCTCTGGAGACACTTAAGACACGCCTGGATCTGTTCCTGGGTGACTTGGTCTAGGTGATCCTGCTCAGGCAGGTGGGTTGGACTAGATGATCTTCATGGTCCCTTCCAACCCCTAATATCATATGATTCTATGACAATATATCACCTAATTTTCAGTGCTCATCAGCTCTAATTCAAGATTTTGTATGTCTAAATGTGGATCTGGGGCTCTGACGTTAACCATCCCTCTGAATAAATAAATAAATATTTGCTGTGCGTAATTTGATTAATCAATTTTTTCCAGCTGCTTCTAGATACACTAATTATATACCTAAAGGGTAATTTTGGTGATGATTTAAGAAATGCATCCTACCAATGTAAGCTACAAATACTGTAAGCTATAAAGCTATTTTTTTTTCTTCTTATACATAAATATCCTCCCTGTTGAGGAGGGAGAGGGGTTAAAAGAGAGCATCTGTTATCGGTCTGGGGGCTGCTCGACATATATGTAGGAGTTTTATGAAAGAGTTAAGTAGCTGGTTTAGAAGACTATTTCCTCCTCAGTTAAAAAAATCCTCCTGCAGAAAACTGGCAAGTCAGCAATATGATGTGTTTCTGAGAATGAGAGAAGTCATAACTTTTGGTATCTGAATGGTTTATCCTCTTCTACTGCTCAGATCTCGGCTCCAAGTCTCAAGAGCCATACTAAATGCTCTGACTTATCAGTACTGTTAATTCACACTATAAACTCATGCATCTCCAACTGCAGCTGCTTCCACTAAAGGGATTCTTGTCTCCAGCCCTTCCCCACCCTATTGCCCTTCTATCTGAAAACAGCTCTGCTAATTGTACAAGGAACCCCCATCTCAATCAAAATATGCTGGGTTTATTCAAACATTTTAAACACTATATATTTGTTAATCCAGCTCATTAACTAGCTACCAAAATATATTTCAGCAGCAATTCCTCTCTATAAGGCTAACTATAATTAGTCAATCTTTTAACAAACTACAATCCCACCCAAGCCCACATCCAGCACTTCTCTACCACCCACAGTAGGCATCAATTATTTTAGTTTCCTGAAATGAAATCACTGTACCAAAATCTTCTAGCTGAACAGACCCTACATTTTTAAAGGTGTGCTATTAATAGGATAAAACATGGACTTGGTTTTTGCAGGACTCCAGCAACCAGGTTAAAATTTCAGTATGTAGGCAGAAGATAACATGGCAGGAGAACAACTGGTCTCTTGTAACAAAGAAGACTATCTTCTACAACTAAAGCATCTTCCAACAACCAACCTATGCTTTTATAAAGATACATCTGCATTGGTGAATGAAAACAGTATAGTAAAAGGCATTAAAAGGCACTTTTGTCTCTTTCTGTTCATATTTCCAGAACTATGATGCATGACATAACAATTGTTAAAGTACAGGTCTCCACATGCTACCAAGTTAAGGATAAATCCAAAACCACATTAACTTTAAAAGAAAAACACACATTTTTCTTCCTCAGAAGTGCAGGTCTCTTACCTAAACACATATTTTAAAGAAAATTTTAACAACTGCATTTTCCTTGCTCAAAATTCAGAAGGAGATACAGAACATACATAAACTGAGAGGCATAACTGGTAAGCCCTGTGCATGTACATGCTGGAGTTGGCATGTGCACACGTGTGCAGGCTGCAGAAACTGATGGCACTGGAAGAAGCCTGACAACTGCAGCTGAAATCTGCAGCTGCTAGTTTTCCAATTTAAGGGTCATTGCAGAAACACTGAAGATCTCAGTAAAGCTCCTGATGACAGCAAAAAAACAAGATGTTCAACACACAACAACCTGCTTTCTCTACCCTTGGACACTTCTACCTATTGATTCAACTCTCCTCCTCCTGCCAGATGAAGTACGAACCCCAGGAGATACCTACAACAGGCTGCTTCTTCCACCAGGCACTGACATTCACCAAAGCCTGGAAGAAAGCCCCACAGCAGCTTTAAGCTGCTCGTAGTTCTCCCTTTAAAGAGGGGAAAAAACACACATTAGGCTGTCCTGCTGGGTAAAGTCAATCACCTGTTCCTCTGGCTTTCTTTGTAAACCACTGCTTTAGCTCTGCAGGGTGACAGCTGCCAAACACAGAAGACGACTGAAAGGGAGAAAAATAGACATTTTGTTACCAACTGAAAAGTTTAAGTAAACAAAAGCAACACCTGTTTTTCCCATTTGCAAGGATTAGTCTTCCTTGAGTATTTGAACACACTGAAGGCCTCTATTTTTTAAGACATGGAGAAACTAACAAGCCTAATGATGGCACTTTATGGCTCTTTAGTATTTTTTGGAAATAAGACTATTCACAGGAGCATTTTCAGACAAACACACACAAAATACATTAAAAAAAAAAAAATCCACTAACCAACAAGGTCAAAAATTTACTGTAAGCTTGGAAGATAAAAAAATTACAGGATCACCTGTCATACACTGACCTCTGTCCATCCTGGTTAATTACACATCATAGCTGTGCCCCCCTGTTTAAACCCAGAAAGTTATGGTGCTACAGGAAGGGTGAAGTTGAAATTAATCAAAGCCTGGTATGTACTATCTTCATATTCATCAGTTCCACAATGTGACAAAGACGCTTACGTAACAAAATCCTATCAAATAATAGCACTTAAAGAAAGCATTATTTGCAGTAGGCATTGAAAGTCTTCTAATGCCACATCCAACTGTAATTCTCTCTTGTGCTACTCCTGGGAACTGCCCCATTCAAAGAGACATCTTTTTCTAACAGAAAATACATTTGTGAACCATTACCATACAAAAATCTTCTGATCAATCAAATCAGTACTTTGCCCATCCTCCGAAAGTGAACTAATGATGTACAAAGTATTTTCCTCTAGTAGCCTGCCTTAGTAGATAACTACTGAATTTTTATACTTCCCCATACAACTGAAAACTATAAGACACTCAAAACCATATCAATCACTTATATAAAAGGCTTTAAAAAGACTGAAGTAGATAAAGGAACATCATCCGATTACCCACCTCCAAGCAAGTATTTCCCATTATTACAGCTTGGATTATCAAATAATTCCTGCTAAGCATAACATGAGAAACATTATTAAAATTAATGGTTGCAGTTGTCAGCTGATGCATGCACCACAAATATGGCATAATACATACAATCATAAGGAGACAATATGTAATGAGTTACTTTTGAGAGTGGGAGACTATCAATAATACATTAATTTTAATGTGGTATTTTCTCTATCTCCTAACAGGGGCACTTTGAGGAAAAAGTGGTAGCTGAAAAATTCATAGGAATTTTGGGATTCTTGACTGTAGCAATGCTGTCATTACTCACAATATGCAGGATATGTTTGACACATCCCCAAAAAAAGGTCCAGTCAATGTGTCTTATATATAAAATACAGCTTAAAGCAATTTCTGAAACACAAGCTGGAGCAGAGGAGCAAAAGCACAAGACACAAGCTGCCAAGATACTATTAACAACTCTCATTTTAGGTACATCAGTATAATGTGACAAATTATTGGCAATATTTTTACAGCATAAAATTGCTGTTACTGAGACAAGCAAACAGTAGTTGAAATGTCATGCCTGATTCACAGTGGAGCCTTTCCCCCAGCTTTATTCTCAATTTACTATAGAAATGACTACAGCAACAAATAAAAAGTTTCTAGCCATGCAAATCTATTTTGCATTTATCTCAAGTCTTTGCTCCTGGAATAGTGTGATGATATCAGATTTTCAGCTTTTATTTAAAAAAATATTTTAGCTCTTAGGATTACAAAGAAGAATGTGACAGAAATGCCCCAAGAACACTCAGCAGTCAGATAACAAATGTAAGAAGTATTCCTATTCAATATAATTGCTTTAAATGCTTGAGCAAGTAACAGCAGAAAGAAGATGAATCGTTTTGCCACATGTTGTTGGAAGTTTTGCTTTATGCGGTATTAAAAAACATTAAGGTATGAGACAGTCACTCAGAAGGACAGTGGTTCCAAACTTCTTTGACTCTTTGCAAGCTGCAGCAGCATGACCCAGCCTTCCCTGCACTGCCAACGAAGGGCAGCTGCTTGCTGCTGGCCAGCTCTGCTGCCTCCAGGGTCCCAGGAGCCTGGTGACAGCTCAGAGGATTCAGCAAGCATAGACACAGGACGCGCAATATACACAGGATTTGGGACACATCCAGGAATGGCCACACTGCTCAGTCCAGGAATGCAATAGCAGTTAAAAGAGCTAAAAGCAGCACATGGAACAAAAATAACCTTTGACCTCATGCTGGCTGGGTAGCTGCTGCACACCAAACCACGCCATCTATGTTTCTGTAAAGAGATGGAGAAAACCAGAGGTGTCTGGAGTATTGCAAACCCTGGACCAAACGCCACTTCAGTCTACACTGATGAATAGCAGGGCCACCAAGATGATTAGGGGAATGGAGCATCTCCCTTATGAGGAGAGGCTGAGAGAGCTGGGGCTCTTTAG
>JAOEGS010015245.1:66654-81002 GCA_025447755.1 Corythornis vintsioides
AGTCCAGGGTAGCAATCCTGCTTGTGGCCCTATGCCTGCTGCCTGCAATTCTAAACTCCACCATCTTGTGGTCACTATAGCCAAGAGTACCTCCTGCCTTCACATCCTCTACCATTCCCTCTTTGTTGGTCAGTACAAGGTCCAGCATCACTCCTCTCCTTGTCGGCTCCTCCAACATCTGTATTAGGAAGTTATCATCAATGCTCTGGAGGAACCTACTGGACTGTGTCTGGATGTACAATTTTCCCAACGAATGTCAGGGTAATTAAAGTCCCCCATGACAACCAGTGCCTGTGATTTTGAAGCTACCCTCAGCTGCTTATAGAAGGCCTCATCAACTTCCTTATCCTGATCAGGTGGCCTGTAGTAAACACCTACTACAATGTCTGCCATATTATTCTCACCTTTGAGACAGTGCTGAGAATATAACAGTAGTTTATTGAGTTACCAGTTACATTCTTAGAGGATATCCAGTTGATACAAGATTTCTTCTCTTAAATACCATTTCGTTCTTTAAAGTAACCCAAGGAGGGTATAGTTTTCTTGCAAGCATTGTATACATTGTGAAAAAAAAATCCTATAGAAAAATAGAAAACAGTTTCATTCTTTAACTATCTGCTATAGTGTGACATTGCTAATTTAAGAAAAAGTTGAGCAATTTTAATGAAAGCAGTAAATGTATCAACTTGTATCAAATTGCATCAAGCAAGAACTCTGAAAATCTGACTGATGAAACTCCTAGATGTGTCTGGAAAATTCCCATCTACTTTTTATTCACCCAGTCCTCTGGCACTGAATATAGATGTTTTCTTCTCCTGTTACTTCTGACAGATTAAGTGATTCCAGAGTTGTCCATAATTAATTCTGGCATGAAAGTAACTACCCTTGCACACTCTGGAAGACAAATGAAATGTCACAGGAAGGCACCCCAGAGTAATTTGTTTGTTGCCTTATCTACTAGAAACAGGTGTAATTTTTTTTAACCAGTGTGATAGGACAGCACAGACAGTGGCTCACCACTAGTCACTTAATAAATGTAAACATATAAGAAATACTTTAAGTACTAAGTACAGGGTAGGGAGAAAACCAGAAATCGATCAGTAGAACAAGAAAACCTGACTCCCCCCTCAAACGTCAAACAGTCTTTGGGCAAGTGTCACACATCTGAGCCATTCATTAGGTTTACGATCAGCAAGGAAGCAATCAAGGAGATCCTCCTGATGATGGGGCAGGAGATGAACAGCCACCTGGGACCTGCAAGGCACTCTCATCCATGCCATAAATTCAAATATGTACCTGAAGTGCAGATGTCACATATTTCACTGTCCCATAAACTTCTGCCTTGGAGTTCAAACTATTAAACTAACTCTAGGGCTAGCACTACAGTTTGAAGCAAATCAGGATCACATGAGTGTATGATGATGGGTTTGGTTCTCTAACCATACCATAGTGCCTCCTAAAGTGACAACCAGCACAGCTTCTGCTTGGGTGTCTCTTGCCTTTGAAAAGCTAACAGAGCTTTGGCAGAGACCCTACACTCAAGCTCAAGCAGCAGAGAATGCCTGGCAGAGACACTGGGTGATGTGCAATAGGGATGACCAAAAGGCCCACCCCTTGTCTCCCTTCCTCAGAGAACAAGGTGGCAGGAGAACAAAAAAACACCAACATTGACAAAGCCACACAGATACATGCCAGGCTCCCAGAATGTCACTACAGGATTACTGGACATACACTTTGCTGTGTTAGGTGGGATGTTATATATTAACACTAAAAGTACACACCTGTCATCTCCAAGCCTTTCTTGTTTACCTCACCTCTCCCCTGTCATCTTAAAACCTGCTATTCTCTCTCTTTCCTCAAATCAAGATTACTTTTGGTTGTCTTATCAGTCTCCTCCAGACTGATAGTTTCAAAAGCAGATATATCCTTGACATGTGTGTCTGACAGGTTTGGCCTCACTTTTTATGACACCTGTGCTGACAGCACATCGCAAACACAGATACATACAACTGCATCTGAATGTGCCTAAGGTCTCTGTAACCAGAAAGGGCTTTCTTTTATATGAAGAATTCCACTGTGACACTTCCACTGGATATTAGTTATCAATCTAGCAAATCTCATACAGTCAGAAAATGAGTGAGTTAGACAGTACTGATCCAAGATGTGGGCAAATCCTTCATTTCAGTCAAAAACTGAAATGAAAATAGTAACTGAATATGAATTAAAAGACATTAATATTTTCTCATTTCAAAAAATGTTGATTTTGAAAATTTCCACTAGTTTTTAACTGAGCAGGTTAGATGAGGGAAGTGCAGTGGATTTGATTTTCCTTGACTTCAGCAAGGTTTTTGATACTGTATCCCATGGGATCCTCACAGCCAAGCTTGAGAACAACACACAGTTAATTTACAAAGCCTAGCAAAATACTAATAATTACTCCACAGTAAGTGAAGACTGATCAAAGAATTTAGGACAACAGTATGTCACTAAAAAGAAAAGCACGGCTGTCTTAATTCATTGCAAAATTACTTTCATTGCCCATGAAGTTCACAAACCACCAGCCAGGCACAGGTCAATCATGACACAGGTGGGGAGAAGAATCAACCACAAACCTCCTGGCAACTATAAATTTCTTCCACAGAAAACTCAGACACATTACCTGGAATAAATTATCTCAGAGACTCAAGAGAGGCTGTCATTTTCTAGGGTTGCCAATCAGATACATTCAATATCACTGATTACATATTGAAAAATAGAATGAAAACTGAAGCCTTAAAGAAGTGTACTAAAACAATTTATTAAAATTATTACTAGAATAATCTTATACACAAAGAGGGTATGATGAAAATTGGAAGAGGGCATACGACAGCTTCCCTACGTTTTATCATTACCAAGTTAAGTTCAAATTTACACACTATAATGATGACTTATCAACTGATTATTATATTCGTGTTACATTCACTGGTAATTTCCCAAGTTATTTACCTCAACACAGCTGATTCATTAAATTAAGTAGCAGCTTTGTGTTAGGTTTGTGTTTTGGTTTGGTTTTGGTTTGTGGTTTTTTTTTTGTTGTTTGTTTTAAATTAATAATTTCAATATTACTAAAGGCAGCAAAAAGGGAGAAAAGATGTCTGGTTTTCAGATTGATTGATAACCAAAAGCAGTTTAGCAATTACATAGAATCATAATAGAATGGCTAGGATTGGCAGGGACTTCCAAAGATCATATAGTCCAGACCCCCTGCAGTGAGCTGGGATACCCTCAACTGGACCAGGCTGCTCAGAGCCTTGTCCAACCTCACCTTTAATATCTCCAGGGATGGAGCCTCAACCACCTCCCTGGGGAGCCTATTCCACTGTTCCACCACCCTCAAGGTAAAGAACTTCTTCCTGATATCTAGTCTAAATCTACTCTTCTCTAATTTAAACGCATTACCTCTTGTCCTTTCACTAGTGGCCTTTGTGAACAGCCCCTCTCCAGCCTTCCTGTAGGCCGCCTCCAGGTACTAGAAGGTGGCTAGTAGGTCTCCCCACAGCCTTCTCTGGGCTGAACAACCACATCTCCTTCAGCCTGTCCTCATAAGAGAGGTGTTTCAGCCCTCTGATCACCTTTGTTGCCCTCCTCTGGATCTGCTCCATCAGGTCCATGTCTTTCCTGTGTTGAGGGCTCCAGAACTGGATCCAATACTCCAGGTGAGGTCTCACCAGAGCAGAGTAGAGGGACAGAATTATCATCTATAAAATAAAATCACTCTGAAATTCATAAAAATAATTCATAAAAATATAATGTATATTAATAAAATATGCTGAAATAGAGTAGAATAAATTTTCCAAATCATGTAGAAAGGTTGCTTCTCTCAAAACAAGCAGTCTCTTGGACTTGGTGTGTGCTAGTAAATCCTTAAAAATTCACATTCACCCTAAATATGGATGCTGCTCTACACTGCACATTTTCTACTTGCTATCATATACTTACAGATAATACAGTTTCATATAGAACAAAAAGGACTCCTACTGGTGATCTCCCCAACAAGCATTAACTCAAATACTAGCACCTGTTCCTAGTGCTCTATTGCACGAGCAGAATATGCAACAACCAACCTCTCTTAAAGTCATCTGTTTGAATTTAAAATATAGCCATACTTTAGAAGACTATGAAGACACATTTGTCATCATTTTAAAATCAGCAGTAACAAACTAACCACTACAAATTTTAAGGGGGACAGCTACAGCATAGTACAGGTCAGAAATAAAGTTCGTTTTATTAAATAAAGTTCTTTATTAAATTATTATTCTATATGATCTGCAATTCAAGCTTCATTTGCAAAAGCAGAGAGAACTGGCTGCACCAGCATCGTTAATAAAGCCTGAAATACTTAAACTCTGGAAAGAAATGCTTGCCACAGCTATCAGGATTGGGTTGTTAAAAGAAACTGTCACTAATGTTGGGTACTCCAGGTGGAACTGGCTGCTTCACCTGCTGGAACTGCTGGAGGTGGGAGGCTCTGCAGGCAGCCCCACAGAGGACTGCACCAGCAGTTGTTCTCTGAGCAATCACTTCATTGCCTGTGGATTTCACCTGCTTACAGTACAGGTCTACTGTACAGGTTAAATAGGTCTTTATTTTAGAGTGACACAAAAATCACTTCCAACTGTAATTGTGGACACACCTCAACTCTTACAGCTACCAGTACCCAGGCTGCATATATGTTTGGGTTTGTCCATGAAACGTTTGTCCATGAAGAAAAATAAAACTGCTTGGTGATGAAGAAAAAAAATAAATTGGATTATGCAAGTGACAAACCTCCCCTATGACAGAAGGCCAATAGTTTCATCTTAAAGGAAGCATCTCTCCATCCTCTTGTAATGGGGCTCTGTGCTACTGCAAATGACACAAAGGCCACTTCAAGTTGTTCCTCACTCCAGAGAGCTCACATCTGCCGCCACAAGTGACTGCTGCTCTTCCCCCTCACTGCCCAATTCAAAATTCCTCTTTTGTGCAGAATAATAATTAAAAAGGATGGATGAAAGCTTTTCCTTTTTTTTTTTTTAGTACAAATACTGAGAAGAGCAGCTCAGCCATATTTAGGAAGAAGTGATGCATTTAGATGGTTAATGAAAATAAGCATTCACCTTAGAAAAATATCTATTTTGCAGAAAAGCAAGAACCACTTTGCTCAAGGCATAATACAACCATTAACTGAGCCATAATTACTGACTGTGAATTCTTACAGTATGCTCTGATGCGTTTGGCATTGGCATGGAACAGGAGGCAGTAAACTA
Source organism: Corythornis vintsioides (assembly GCA_025447755.1). Lineage (NCBI taxonomy): Eukaryota > Metazoa > Chordata > Aves > Coraciiformes > Alcedinidae > Corythornis > Corythornis vintsioides. Next base: position 71,940 of record JAOEGS010015245.1, read on the forward strand.
ATTCAATTACATGCCTGATCTGGGAAGTTTATTGATCTTCAGAAGTGGGGATAACTTGCACAGTCTTAACTAGGAAAGTTTAAGGTGACGCTGAAAATGCCTATTGTTTATCTTTCCACCTTTTTGTTGTTGTGCTTTAACAGAATCCTAGAATGGCTTGGGTTGGAAGAGACCTTAAAGATCATCTAGCTCCAGCCTCTCTGCCATGGACAGGGACATCTTGCACTAGACCAGGTTTCTCAAAGCCCTGTCCAATTTAGCCTTCAAGGTTTCCAGGAAGGGACGTCCACAGTTTCTGTGGACACTCTGTTTCAGTGTCTCACCACTTTCACAAGGAAGAATTTATTTACAATATCTAATCTAAATCTACCTTCTTCCAGTTTAAAACCATTACCTTGTGTCATAGAGAACAGGATCTGTTCCTGGGTGACTTGGTCTAGGTGATCCTGCTCAGGCACAGGGAGGGGTTGGACTAGATGATCTTCTAGGTCCCTTCCAATCCCTAATATCTATGAATAGAGTCACAGAATGTCAGGGCCTGGAATGGACCTTGAAAGATCATCTAGTCCAACCCCCCTGCCAGAGCAGGATCACCTAGACTAGATCACACAGCAATGCATCCAGGTGGGTTTTGAATGTCTCCAGAAAGGGAGACTCTACACCCCCCCTGGGTAGCCTGTTCCAGTGTTCCATCACCCTCAACAGTGAAAAAATTCTTCCTCATCTTTACATGAAATGTCCTATGCCTCAGCTTCCAACCATTGCTCCTTGTCCTGTTATTGGGCATCACTGAGAAGAGCTTGGCTCCATCCTCCTGGCACTCGCCCTTTATATATTTACAGACGTTGGTGAGGTCCCCCCTCAGTCTCCTCTTCTCCAGGCTAAAGAGCCCCAGCTACCTCAGCCTCTCCTCAGAAGGGAGATGCTCCACTCCCTTAATCATCTTTGTGGCTCTGCGCTGGACTCTCTCAAGGAATTTTATGACCCTCTTGAACTCGGGGCCCAGAACTGGACACAATATTCCAGATGTGGTCTTACTAGGGCAGAGTAAAGGGGGAGGAGAACCACTCTCGACCTACTAGCCACACCCCTTTTAATACACCCCAGAATGGCATTGGCCCTTTTGGCCACAAGAGCACATTGCTGTCTCATGGTCAGCCTCCCAACAACTAGGAGCCCCGGATCCCTTTTCCCTTTGCTGTCTTCCAACATGTCAGTCCCCAACCTATTCTGATACCTGGGGTTCTTCTTCCCCAGGTGCAAGACTCTACACTTGCCCTTGTTGAATTTAATTAAATTTCTTCCTGCCCAACCCTCCAGCCTGTCCAAGTCTTGCTGGATGGCAGCACAGCCTGCTGGTGCATCAGCCACTCCACCCAATTTGGCGTCATCAGCAAACTTGCTGACAGTGCACTCTGTTCTCATCCAGGTCACTGATGAATATATTGAACAGAACTAGTCCCAGCACCGACCCCTGTGGGACGGCTCTAGTTATAGGCCTCCAACTAGACTACATCCCATTAACCACAACTCTCTGGCTTCTTACCTTCAACCACTTCCCAATACACCTCACTACTTGATCATCCAGACCACACACTGGTTCAGTTTAGCCAGAAGGATGCTGTGGAAGACAGTGTCAAATGCGTTACTAAAATCAAGATAAACCATATCCACTGCTCTACCATCATCTATCCACCTGGTTATGTCCTCATCAAAGACTATCAGGTTGGTCAAACATAGCATCCCATTGGTAAAACCATGTTGACTGCTCCTAATGACCCCCTTGATATGTGACCAAGTGACCTTGATATGCTTAAGGATAGCACTGAGGATAAATTGCTGCATTACCTTTCTGGGGATGGAGGGGAGACTGACCAGTGTATAGTTGCCTGGGTCCTCCTCCTTACTCCTTTTGAAGATTGGAGTGATGTTTGCCCTCCTCCAGTCCCCAAGCACCTCTCTTTTCTGCCATGACTATCCATTGTGGATGTTAAAATTCTACTGCATGGAATTTTCCTTCCTGTGGGATTGCAAAGATTTCCACCAGCTGTTACCTTGGTGGCAGCTGTTTGTAAACCAGTAGAAAGATGTTTTGACTATGGATGATGAGACACCCCAGCCAATCACCCCAGGGGGTGGCTGGCTTCTTGTCCAATTGCCTGGAAGTTAAAAGGGTATAAAAAGAGTTGTAAATTAATAAATAAAGGCTTCTTGGCATCTTGGTGAAGAAAATAGTCTCTTCCTCACTATTTCTCCTCCTTCGGCAAATGGCAGATAAGCAACAATCCACGAATGTCCTATCACTACAGGCCATGGAAAAAATTCCCTCTCCAGCTTTCCTGTAGACTCCCTTTAGGGTACCAGAAAGCTGTATAAAGTCTCCCTGGAGCCTTCTCCAGGCTGAACAACCCCAACTCAGACTGTCCTAATAGGGGAGGTGTTCTAGCCCCTTGATAATCTTTATGGACCCCTTCTGGACTTGCCAAGGAGGTCCATGTCCTTCTTACACTGGTCCATGTCCTTCTTATAGCTGGACATAGCTGGCTTCTCACAAGAGATGAGCAGAGCTGCAGAATCACCTCCCTTGGCCTGCTGGTCACACTTCCCTTGGTGTATTACAGGATAGAATTGGCTTTCTGGGCCACAAGTGCACATCTTATCAATCAACACTCCCAAGTCCTGTTCTTCGGGGCTGCTCTCAATCCACTCATCACCCAACCTGTATTTATGCTTGGGTTTACCCCTACCCATGTGCAGGACCTCACATTTGGCCTTGTTGAACTTCATGAGGTTTGCATGGGCCTACGTCTCAAGTCTGTCAAAGTCCCTCTGGATGGCATCCACACAGTTTGGTGTTGCCCACACACTTGCTGAGGGTGCCCTTGATCCCACGGTCCATGTCGCCAACAAAGATGTTGAATGGCACTGGTTCCATCCCTGAGGAACACTACACAACACTGGTCTCCACTTGGACATTGAGCTGTTGAGAGCAATACTCTGAATGAGACCATTAAGCCAATTCTTTATCCACTGAGCAGTCTATCTGTTAAATCCATATCTCTCTCCAATTTAGATACCAGGATGTCATGCAGAACAGTGTCAAATGCTTTGCACAAGTCCAGGTAGATTATGTCAGTTACTCTGCCTTTATCTGCCAAAGCTGTGACCCTGTTGTAGAAGGCCACCAAGTTTGTCAGGCACAATGGCCCCTTCATGAAGCCATGTTGGTAGTCATGAATCACCTCCTTATTTTCCATGTGCCCTAGCATAGTTTCAAGATGATATGCTCCATGATCTTGCTGGACAGAGGGGTGAGACTGAGGGGTCTGTAGTTACTCAGGTTTTCCCTTTTTCCCTTTCTGAAAAATGGGGGATATGTTTCCCACCAGCGTCAACTTCACTGGACTGTCACAGCTTCTCTAATATGATGGATAGTGGCTTAACAACTTAATCTGCCAGCAACTTCAGGACCCATGAACGTATCTCATCAGGTCCCTGGACCTGTGCACCTTCATGTTCCTTAGATGGTCTTGAACCTGGTCGTCTCCTGTAGTGGGCAGCTCTTCATTCTCCCAATCCTTGCCTTGGCTTTCTGCGATTGGGGTGGTGTGGCTGAAGAACTTGATGGTGAGGACTTACAGTGAGAAACTAAAACTAGCTTCAAGAGAGCTTGCTCTGCTATCTTACTCTCAGAACCCACATTCCGTAATTGAGATAGAAACTACTGGTACTAATAATTCTAGTCTTATGTTTCTCTTAAGACATAATACTAAGATTAATGGTCACAGGGTAGAATTTACCATGTTACCCAATATATTGCTGCTGTTGAAAATCTAAGTTAATATTTTCACAGATGGAATATTTTACATCATCAGTGTGATGTAAGTATGAAGTGTCATGAGTACATTATTGCTAGCATTTGGAAAATTTAATTTTTCTTCACTTTTTTTTTTTTTTTCCATAGAAGATGACTGCCATCAGGATGTCTGCTGTGACATGTTATGGGGGATGTTACATTTCTCAGTGCTGACAGTAGGGGGTTTTTGCCATGTCTGAAGTAGCAGCTTCTTTATAGATTTTCTAAGGATGTTGATTCCAGTTTAATGAGCATCAGAGAGCATCTGGTAATTATACCTCTGAGGGAGGCTAGCTGATAAATTAGCAGACCCACTGCAGCAAGGCCGGTAAAGTCTAGTCTTTAAAAACAGCTCTCAAATGCTCTCTGCTACACATGAAAAAGTTTAAAAAGAAGGAGCTTTTCCTTTATTTTGAAAAAACATTAGTAGGACCATCCTAGAACAAAAACTCTTCCCAGTTCTGGCTCTTCTCTGAATCAGATTTACCCAACTGCACTGCACCTCATACAGATATGTAGATGTCCAGTACGGCAGTCCAGATCACAAGTAATGATAAAATAAATTCACATGAAGTTTCAAGTTCATAAAGTATATCATAATGCTTGAAGGCTTCAGTATCTGGGCTATAGTGAAGAAGCAAAGATCAAAACAACCCAACAAGTATCTGAAGAATGGACTCACAGACCAACTGCTTCAGATCCCTATACTCAGTGATCTGTCCAGGGAAACAAGAGTTAGAGCCAAGAGTGGCTCAACAAAGAGAGACAGAGCATTTCACTAGTTCAGGTAGTACAGCTCCATTCTGATGCTTTCTCTACCACAGAAAGAACATTTCAAACACGAAGTCAGAAATTAAGACCAAATTTAAGAAGAAAGCAAAAAAAGAAAACAGGGAAATATCTAGATGAATCATGCTGTCACAAGCAAGTTTCCAGTGTAGTCAAAGGGAGCTGTAATTCACAGGATGACATTATGAACAGTGTTTTGAGATCCGTAACTTCTAAAGTGTAATTCACCTGCCATTATTACACTATGGATGTGTGATCATGTAAAAACATGCATATCATTTCAGGTATTTTCAAATAAGTTAGAATATTAATTATCTGCAGAGGGCCAATATAGAAGCTTACAAAAAGTTGTTGTTTTTTTTCTTATGGAAGGGAGTAAAAATGGGCCACCACACTCACTGGAAGAAAAAGCTGGTAGAGGGTGCCAGGAATGGAGTGGGGCAATAAAATTGTGGCAGGAGGGTGTTGACACTTCAGCTAGTAAAATGACATAAGAATGCATCTGCTTAAACACAGCTATATAGTCAAGGGGGAGATGTTCTAGGGGAAGATGTAAAACCGACCCAAGTTTTTATCCAGGGTTAACTGATGCAGTTATATCAAGGCAACTGAGAAGCATCTACAACTAAAAGCTGGCCTAGTGCACTGTGCAAGTACATTTCAAAGACAAGGTGCTCAACGAATAAAAAAAGGAGAATAAAACTAAACAGACCTTTTCATCCAGCGGCAGTAAAACTATAGGGCAGAAAACGATGTTAAATGGCTTAAGCTTGTTGCATCAACAAACCATATCAGAAAGCTATAAAAGATGTGTCTCGTGGTAGCCATTCCTATGTAATGCACCGCTAAATCATAAAGCGCTTGCATCAAAGTCAAGTTGAACTCACATAATGACTCACCCTAGGGTACTCCGGCACCGGCAGTGTGCAAAGCAAGAAACGATTATGAGAGGAATGCAACACCACTAGAAAGTAAAATAACATATAGGTGCAAGAACCCACAGAGGGGATGAAGCACTGGTTAGGTAGTAAAGCAGGTAAAAAGCAGTCTTAACAAAATTAAAGTATCTTCCCAGAAGATGGAGAGTACTCCACTATTTTAGGGATTATCAAGAACAGTCAGCAGCTCACAGTGTTCATCCAGCAGTAAGTGCAGACTAAAGTGTAAATGTAAACTGAGAACAGCAGGGTAAACATATAGAGGACTGAACGGCACAATAAGACAATTTTAGAAATAACTAAATAATGGCCTGTGTGTCATTTCACTCTCCTCTTGGCCACTTGAACATTCAGGGAGCTGCAGGGATATGAAAGCTGATGAGTTTGAAAAGTAGTAACACACTTCTCAATCTTTCATCTGAAGTTACTTAGATGTAATAAAAAACATTCAGTCAAATAAAACCCATTCATTTTTAGCAAAACATGACTGAAGTTGTGTTTTACAGAAAGAAAAAGCACTGATTTCAAATACTGAATAAACACAGCTTATTGCAAAATTGGTTTTACTTCTAATTTCAGATTTAGACTCTGCAGAAGATGACTTTTGTGAGAAGTTTATGGTACTTACATTTTTAGGTTCTATTATTCATATTTGGTCCCATTTACTGAAATTCTTATATCTATCATATACAGGGGTAAGATTAAACACAAACAAACAAAGCCCACAAAACACACACACAAAAAAAACCCTAACAAACAAAACCAAAAACCCTGCCCTCAGAGAGTGCAAAGACTTGTAAGTGTATTTTCTTGGGCTCCTAAAGAAGTAAGAAGGAATATTTCACTAGTGCTTGCAGTTTGTTCCTAGCCACACTAGAAATTTCTGTTGTCCACGCAATCTTGAAATGCTATTACTGCAAACATAAGCTTTGAAAAAAATGATACAACAGTTTATTTTGTCAGTGCATCAGACTAGATTTGCGAAATTTCACAAGATGCTCATTTCCACTTGTGCAGAAGCCCAAATACAAAGATTTAAAATAAAAACTGGCTATTGACCGTAAACAAATCAAGGAGTGACATTTTTTTCCTGTTTTGATGAAAGCTTGTTCTCATGAAAATGGATGTTAATGTCTGATCTCAGATTGACCAGCTGAAATAAAAAAAATCCAAGATTATACTATTAATAGAGCTTAAGTCTCTCTTAGTAGAGATTCAAATATTTGTTGTAGAATACCTCTATAAAAACATAAATTCCCAGCATCTCAACTGTCTTATTCCTTCCAATAGTAATATGCCTGATAATTATTGAGGGATTTTAAAAAACACAGAAACCCCCCAAAACAAACCAAAATAAAAGCAAACTAATCCCTAACACTGGGGATGAACAGAGTAGCAGCACTTCCTTTCCCCTAGTACAAAATCCAACACTTATTCATGAGGGACTCCAGGGCACAGTGTGAAGCATGTTTTGGCAGCAATCACAACAGCAATGGAATTGCTGCTCTGAAGAAACAAAACATTTTGCATTTAAAATATCTTTGCTCTTCTTTAACCTTCAAGCTGCTTTAAAGAAAAACAAGATAATTTTTAATCTGCATATTACATGGCATCAAAATAACACATCTCCAAAGCTGAGAAAACATATGCTGTCAAAGAACAAAATGATCGCTTTGATTCTAATACCTGTGATAGTAGCATGATAATAACTACGTGTGACAACTTCTCCCTGCTCTCAAAATAATTACGACTCTCTAGAATTCAACATCTGTGTTACCAGATGTTACTGTCAGCCACGTAAGCAAAAGCACTGCAGAAATCTGGCCAGCATCCAGAGTTCTTGTCTCAATACCTCAGCAGATGCAGGTGGTTTTCAGCAGCCCAATACTAGGATCACCAAGCCGTGCAAATTCACTTGTGTAAACAAGAGAACAGCATCTGTGAATAATGCATCACACCCAACCAGGTTTAGCATAGTCAGACTGACATTACTGCCAGCCTATGAAGAACTCAGATCAGTGTTAGCATGTCTGACACAAACAGCAGTAATGTCACAACATGCTTTTGAAAACACATTTCCATTAAGTCATTTTAACTTCAAAATTCACTTTCATACAGACATAATATGTGCCAGCTGGATGGCAAACAAGCTATTAAAAAAGAGGCAGGCACAGGAGAATTTTAAATTATTATATTAGATCCATAAATCATTCACTCTTAAGACATAACTTGTATCTTAGCACCAAACTCCTTGCTTGAGCAGTAGGATTTACATACAGTGCAGCTTTTATGGAAGGGTATTTCTTACATCTGTATACTTCTAAACTGCTGTAATCTAAAAACAAATTATCTTCTGTAGGGAAGCAATCCAAACTTAGATGAACTTTCTAAGTGAAAATAAAATATTTTAAATTTATTTAACTGTACCCAAAGGATAACAATCTTTCAAAAATATGCCAGCAACACTTGCGATGCAGAAACTTTTTCACATTGCACTCCTTAACTATGAAACCAACAGGCTTAACACAAATCAAATAGGAAGAAAAGTCTCTACTAATGACTCCACCAATTTGTTTCCACAACCAGAGTGAGATGAGGCTGCTCTGCCCTAGTTGACCACACTTTCCTTTGTGTCAGCCTGGGACACCCCTTTCCCAGGGACACCCCTTCCCCATCAGAGGCACATAGCATCTTGGAGAGCATCTCCAGCTGCTGTGGCATATCTCCTGTCCCAGCACTGCTCTAACAGGGAGATACCTTGTTAGAAAGTCGACCTCCACTCTTCCTCCTCAGCAACACACTGAGGACCCCAAGGGATGCAAAAGCATTTTGGGAACCACTTGACTACCACACTGATGAGGGGTAGAGACCTGATGAGATTCATCCCAGAGTCCTGAAAGAACTGGCTGATGTAGTCGCCAAGCCACTTGCCATAATATTTGAAAAATCTTGGCAGTCAGGGGAAGTCCCTGGGGACTGGAGAAGGGACATGTTACACACATTTTTAAAAAGGGTAGAAAGGACGACCCTGAAAACTATCGCCCTGTCAGCTTCACCTATGTGCCTGGGAAGATCATGGAGCAGATAATTCTAGAGGGTCTAACAGGGCAAATACAAGGCAAGGGGCTGATAAAGGACAGCCAACATGGTTTCATCAAGGGCAGGTCTGGCCTGACAAATCTAGTGGCTTTCTATCATAAGGTGACTACATCCATGGACAAAGCATGACCTGTTGATGTGATCTATCTGGACTTCGGCAAGGCTTTTGACGCAGTCCCCCAAAAAATCCTACAAGTTGGAGAGATATGGATTTGATGGATGGATTGTTGAGTGAATAAGGAATTGGCTGGATGGTTGCATCCAGAGGGTGGTGGTCAATGGCTCGATGTCCAGATGGAGATGGGTGACAAGTGGTGTCCCTCAGGGGTCTGTACTGGGACCTGTACTGTTTAATATCTTCATTAATGATATTGACAATGG
>JAOEGS010015245.1:110890-127232 GCA_025447755.1 Corythornis vintsioides
GGTGTCATCAGCAAACTTGCTGAGGGTGCTCTCTAACCCCTCGTCCAGGTCATTGATGAAAATATTGAATAATATTGGAGCCAGCACTGACCCTTGGGGGACTCCACTAGTCACAGGCCTCCAGCCAGACTCTGCTCCACTGACCACAACTCTCAGGAGAGTCAGCTTTATCAGAGTCTTATTGCCTTAACAAGCCCATTTCCAAACTACCTGTTATTGTATTTTACTAACAACATATTTACATCCTGATAGGTACATCTGGTTTTAGTGACAGGTTTCCTGCCTGCCTCACTTATCAATGAAGCCTTAGAAAGCTACGTAACAAGCACTATATGAAAGAAAAGTGTTGCATTTGTGTCACAGCCACTCTCTTAACACCCCCACAACAGAAAGGTCAGCTTATATGAACATTTTATGAAACCAACAAGGTTATTACAGTAAATTCTTTCTGAATGGTGCCATAGTTGTTCAGTTCATAAAGAGGTGAGACAATTAGCAGGTATACACACAGCAGGGAGAGCAGAAAGTGTTAATGTGATGCCCACAGCAAAGAGCTTGTTGGGCCATTTGGTGTTCATTACTGAAAAGGCAAATTTTACCCAGGAATTATACTAAAGGCATCACAGCTTCTTTGCATAATCATAAAAACAGAAATCCAAGGTTGTTGGCTAATCTAATTTTTAAAGATTAATTCATTTTTATTTTCTGCATCTTATATAGAGAGTGCTTATGTTTTAAATCTTTGTAATCATTTTGTGTCTAGGCAAATCCCCAAAGCAGGTATAACATCACCTGTTGGAAGGGCAAATTGTTGTAATTATCTCAGAAATCACCACCCATTACACATACCAGACTTGAAAGTGCATATGACAAAATCTAGTACTGAGTTAAATGAAAGGATACTAAGTTTCAGGCCTAGACTAATTTCCTCGGAGTGTTAAATCCCTGACCAAAGTTATTTGCAGAAGAGATTACAATGCTCTTGTCAACATCAACATTGCACTACACTGTAATTCAAAATATAATGTGGTATTTCCATCATTGATTCCTTTATTTTCTGCAGTAATTATTTCTCCCTTCCCTCATGTTTGGTATATGGGCTTGGCAACCAGTTTGATTATAGTGAGACAATTACATTCCTTGTCACTCTACACAACTGCATGAAAACCAATGACAAAGCTTACTGGCTGTTGATGCTTCACTAGCTGACTTAGGATAAGCACAATCTGAAACAACATGCAGTGTTGTAGCAGAAGACAACTGAGAGATTGGACCCAAGAAAGAAGGTGTGTAGAAAACACCTAAGCTGAATCCAAGTCGCCTCTCCACATAACACTAAAAAGTACTTTTTGGCATATATGAATCATGTAAAATATGTAATTCCTTCAGAATTTATTGTATCACAGTCACATGGACCAGGATAGTATTAGTATTATTAGCACAAAGGATGGCTACATGACAACAGCAGGGCCTATGAGACACCTTGATAGACAAGACCTGTGCACAGTGATGTCCTTGTGGAAGCAGGGGTTAACTTGCTTCTCAAAACAGTGATCAAATGCATCTCACTTGATCTTTAGTAACCTGGTCTATTCAGGTGTGCACAGGCACACCTATGTATTTCCCTGCCAACTTCTCCAAACTTTTGAAGTCCCGGGGCGCAAAGAAAGAAGAATCACTAGGGAAGCTGCTTCTCACCCAGCAGACAACCCTTACATAAAGATGAGGCAGATTCAGCTGGTTTCGGATATTACTAACATAGATCTTTTCCATTCTCAGAAATACTTAGTTTGCAAATACCCATTTGCCTGAAACAAAACTCAAAAATATTTCCTGAGCTTCAAGTAGCTAATGGCACCTGTGCTATATGCATTGCCTACCTAGGAGGCTCATTAAAATGGCAGTGTAATTACATCATTTTAAATGGCTCTGTTATGGAGTCAGTGTGGTATGTGCTGTGATGCTGCTGGTTTCATTTCCAGAACAGTTTTTTCCTCCAATTTGGGTTCAGTTTTCTACTTGCTCACTCTTTACCACACTCATTTGAAAACATCAGAGCAACAGTCTCAAACAAGGAGGGAGAAGCCTACACACACACACACTGGTTCCTTAGTCCAGTGTGAGTGAACTAATCCCTCATCTTTCCTTTGGGCTCAACACTTGGATCCTGCTGTTCTCCTGGGCAGTGCATTGGATAGGAGTGAAGTGTTTGTAAAAGCAAAATCTGTAAGGAGAACAAGGAGTCCCAGTGTTAGGAGGTATGTGTTGTGTATGTGCATTTATCCACTGTTCTTAAACTCAGTACAAGGGGAAGAAATCATGTCCTGCATCTTTGTTCATTCGCATCAGGTCCTTTAGTTTAAAGTGCAGCTTTGCTGGATCCTGGGTGAAGCCATCTGTTGAAGTCATAGAATCACAGAATTGTTTTGGTTGGTAGTGATCTTTAAGACCCTTCACATCAACTTCATAGCCCTTCTCTGGACAGGCTCCAGCCCCTCAGTGTCCTTCTGGTAATGAGCTGCCCCAAAACAACCCAGTGTTCAAGGTGTGGCCTCACCAGTGCCAAGAACAGTGGGTTGATCATTACCCTAGTTCTGCTGGCCACACTAGAGCTGATACATGCCAGGATGCCACTGGCCTTCTTGGAGACCTGGGTACACTGCTGGCTCATATTCAGCTCGCTGTTGACCAGCACCACCTAGTCCTTTTCCACTGGACAGCTTTCCAGCTTGTAGCACTTCACAGGGTTATGATCTTAGTGCAGGACCTGACACTTGGCCTTGTTGAACCTCATGCCATTAATCCTGGTTCACTGAAGACCTCCACCCCCCTCAGGCCCCATGGGATTTGGAATGGTCAGAATCAATCACTTCTTGCTGAGCAATCAACCCACTCATAATTGTTCTCTGAACACCTAAATCTTTCCCATTTCTCCTTATACCAACTGCCTGTATTCTAACCTTATATTCAGTTTGCCTGCATATATAGTTTTTTCCCAATTCAAGGTTTTATCAATTATGTATTTTGCATTACATTTCTCCAGACATTATAATTGCCTCTGAAAGAAATAAAACATAAAGCTAGACCAAGACAAAAATGCATTATTGGGGCATCTGCATTTAAGCTTACATTTTAATTTGATGTGAAATAAAATTATTGTAAATGGTGTTTAACTTGAAAATGCTGACAGCAATAGCTGCAATAACAGGCCCGAGCAGTTCTGAAGAAATTTAATTTTATATGACTCATTTCTGCTTCGGATTTTTTACATTGCCATTCTTCAGTTTGGGCACATTACATTGATTTTTTATTTTTTTTTTTTCCTTCAATCTCTTTTTTTTTTTTTCTGATCAGTTAAAGTCAAAAGACATATTATTGTTAAAAAAAAAAAGGCTAACATAATATATGACATATAAAGCTAACTTTCAAAATGTGGAAACTGTACACTTGTGAGCTACTTACTTTAAGAAACTGCTAATGGGAGTCCATTATATTTCAAAAGGTACAAACCAACATTACAAAGTGCTACATGATTTCAACCCATGTCACTGAAAAAAAACACAAACCAACCTACCAAAATTAAGGTGGGGAGGAGAAGGCAGAAACAAATAAGACAATTTTTATGGATAAGCTACAAACAGGAATGTGACCTCATTGTGAGCACAGACTCCCATTCCTAGTTTTTAACAATCATTTCCAAAATCTAGCAATGAAAACAGTCATATATTTTGCTAGGCATGAGGAAGAAAGCCCACAGACCAAACTGATTTCTCTGGAGCATCCAGGATACAAGATTATCAATCCCTAGTCTAGTGCAAAGGTAAGAGATGGACAGAAGCCAGCCCTGGAATTTCAATCTATTCCCTGAAGTGATTTCCACACCCCCTAAAAGAGGACACTGCAGACCTCCCACTTTAAACCCACTCAGGATCTCAGATTGAGTTTCAGCAAGTAGGAAGACTATACACTAGATGCACTCAATGTCTCTTCTGAATGGAAATCAGCAATTAAGCAGCTTAGACACTTTAGATGGCATCAAGATATCTCAGATATATAAACAACTAGACACGAGATAAGGCAATTCTAAAAAAGACACTATTTCAAAACTGTTTTTAAAAAGCATAAATGTACAAACAAAACTTCTCTACAAAACCTGCACATGTCACTGACCAGCACACAATTTCTTTTCCCAGAGAAGAACTAGAGCTTCAGCTGGAGAACTATCCAAACCCTCCTTCTACAGCTTCTGTTGAAGGCAACAGAACTGCCAGTGGCATGGGATAAAGCAGAGCAGATTTCACCTTCAAAATCCCTTCTGCTGCCACTGAGCTGTGAGATCAGATGATCTGAGCTGTTTTTCAGAGCTTAGGATGAATTTCACATATTTATCTGTTTACAGAAGACAAATCTTCCTACTATTAAGGTTTCACATGGAAATCAGAAATACACACAACATATAAAGCCCTAATGTCTCATATCAAGAGTAATTTTTTTTGTAACACCAGATCTTACGTGATATATTTAACATATTGAAAACACACAAATAAAACGCTCCTGTTGTCACCATCTTCTGGTCTTGTATTTGCTGTAGAAAAACAAGTCAGTATTTATAAAAAAACCCCACCTCATTTCAGAGTATATTTTATATAAGTTTTTCGTTTCTTGCTCAGTGGGATTTTATTGAGTTTTATCTATTTCAACAGTGACATAGAGCCTTTAAAAATAATACATTATAGAGTTCAAGATGGCAACATTTACAATTTAGCTTTATTGGAATATTACTATATTTTGATAGATGACAGCTTTAATGATTCCATGTGTGGTTTATAGCAGAAAACAGAATATGGCAGTAACATAATTTTCTGTTTTTTTCAAGGATTGGTATCCAAAGAATTCAGAAAACAAGCAAGTTTACTTCATAATCATGCCAAATTTATTTTCTGGGTGAACTCTCGAATGTTAAAGCTCAAGTACACCGAGTGATGTTGCCATGGTAACTGCTATTGCAACTCAAGATGGGAACATGTTTATGAAAGCACATTTATATACCTGCATACACATGCCGAGGCTCACCGACACTCCCCACTCCTGTCAGAAGGCAATCGTGCTATTCACACATTATCAGCCCTGATTCTGCTCCTGGTAAGGCAAAGGGATATTCACTGAAGCCATTAAGCAGCAGCAACTCTGCATATGATATATACAACGCAAGGTTGTTTCCACATATTGTGGTCATGAAGCCTTCGAGCCATCATTCCTGTTTCTAAACGAGGAAACCTTCATTTGCCGTTAAGATGCAATACTAGAAGATTTAATGGTTCTATAGCTACAGGCAAGAAGTGGAGTAGTAATATATTTGGTGTCCTTTGACCTTTTTTTTCTAAATCTCCACTGAAATAAGCTGTCAAGTTTGAGAAATGTCTAAGTTTGGTCATTTGAGTCTACCCGGAGGTGTAATTTTGCATGGCGTACATTCCTGCTAATTTATCACAATGTGTTATTTCACACATAGTCAACATGGCATGACATTCAGCACCCAGAATTTACCAGTGTCGACATGCTGAAATGAGTTTATGATTTTTCTTTAAGACAAAGTCCATGGTGTGTTAGTTCAGGTCAACAGAGGAATCCTCCGTGGATTTGTGGGGATAAAAATCAACAGAAGCATCCTTTCTTCCTGCAGCTTCACCTGCATTCCAACCCAGGAGCAGATCTGATGCTCTCGACTCAGCCCTGCAACATCAACTAGCACTGAGTTCAGCATGGAAGCATGTGAAATTAAAAACTGATTTCTTCCTTTAGTTGAATATCACCGCAAACACATTTAAGATCTGTCATGAAATGAAACTACATGCAAAGCTCTACCTATCAGTAATATATTTATGGATTCAGTAGCTTTCCAGGAGAATTTTACACTTTGATATTAGCCCTGCAAGCATCAAGTCACAAAAAGCTGTTCTCAGCAAACTCCTAGCCAGCTGTGACCACAGCCCTGGAAGAAGAGGCATAGCTGCTTAACCTATGCTTTGATCTTCAGCCTCTCTTTGGTGGACTCCACATTGCCACTTACGGAAATCTCAGCCTTTCTGGGATGTATGAAACCGAGGGTATTACATTAAATAAACTAGAGAAGTCATTTTTCTTAAGACTATCTCAATTCTCAGTTGTCCATCTCAGTGCACTATAATTGCTTTTGACACCTACACGTTGACAGTTAAACTTTTATATGCACAGAATTTATCACAGACTGGTACTAGGCTGAACGCTCAGCATTTCTTATTTATGAGTCTGTACTAATGAAGTTACAGCAATAATGTCTTAAGTAATAAATACAATACTCCTTGGCTATGAACAAACCAGCCTTAGAGCAACTTCGCTAACTAAAATAAACAGATCAGCTGCTTTAGAGCAAAAACTTCTACTAAACCTTTTTGTTCTTTTAGGCCAGGGTTTGCATACAGCTATTAGAGCTTAAATTGCTCATGCTGTAGTAATTTTTGATTTAGAGATGTTCTCCTCTGAACATAAACAAAGCGTGCATTACAAGAACAAAGAGGACATATTCAAGAAACATAGCTTAGTGTACTGAGTTAAAGTAGGCTATAAACTATCTGACTGATGCTTAGAGGTATTTCAGATCTTCCCAGATAAAGTAGGAACTGGGCATGAACAGGACTTGATGGTTTCTGCTAATTCAGCTTTATCAGAAAATGCCGATCTGCTGACACCAAATATGTAGGTATGTATGTACTATGACTTCCTCTCTCCAATTTACTTTAAAAAGCAACATTAGTCCACAAATCCCCCAAGCAACAGTACTGAGGGAATACTAAGCCCTCTTATTCCCTGCTTTCAGCTATAAAACAGAAGACTAGTCATATCACAACAGATGACATTGCAGCTTCTTATAAAGATGGGATGATGCATCAGTTACACTAATTCCCTTAATTCTAGAAAGTTATACTGAAGATGACAACATACAGAGCCACAGAAACATTGGCTAGCAGAAAGCTTGTGGTGGCACCTGCTTCAGCCTCTGACTCAAAACCAGGAACAGATCGAGTTGCCTTGTCCTGGAACTGAACTCATCAAGCATTCAGTGAGAGCTAAGGGGTTCAATATGAACACAAATATAAGCCATTTCTCTGTCTTTTTTTTTTTTTTTTTCTTTTTTTCCTGCTGCTGACACATCTGTTTCTCAATAAAAAATAGCATCAGTATGCAAAAATAAACCCCCTCAAACCTGGAATATAACCAGTTGTTAAAATTCATAGGCATTTCTGCTTAAAATGTAAATAAATAAATAAGTACAGGAAAAAAAAGAAGACAGCAATGAAAAAGGAAATGAAAGTCTTAATGCACAGACATAGCAGCCATTGCATGAAAAATTCATTTCCATTAATGAGACATGGTAGTCCCCAGGCCAGCGCCCTTTGTATGTGAACCATGTTAATCAGATTGTACGAGCATTTGCCGAAAACTCCTGGGATAACAAGCAACTCTAACTATATAGCAAGCACAGCACATTAGCAGCTTGCTAAAAACTGCTTGACTTGTAACCCTTGAAGCACAAGAATGATGCAAATTTCCCGAATCATTGATAAATGAAGCATTTCATTTACATGGCTCATATTCATTGCAGCCTTGGATGCAATTTGTACATGACCAAAATACCTTTCTTAGTGGCATCTTTATGTTAAGAACACACAAATAAACAAATAAATAAGGGCTGTGTCAATTCTGACTTGGTCACAGGCACTTCTTGCTCTTGCTATCCTTTGTCTCAAAGACACCCTCCCTTCAACTGAGCAAGATGAAAACACAAGTGCTCCAAGACTTACTGCAGGAACTCTGCAGGTTTGGTTAAGGAGAACATGATGAAAGACCTAACAAGACAGCAGAGTCTAGACTTGACCAAGCAAATGTTTCCTTTCTAAGAGGTCCTACTTATGAACCCTTCAGCCTGGAGGAGAAAATCAATCAGGATTTAGGCTTTCCTTCTTTCACCTGGCAGAAACATATTTAATAGCTTCCTGACTTGGGGTTTCTCTGATACAACTTCCCAGTGACAGAAACAGATGGGAACTCTTGCCACTCAAGACAATTTTGTTGAAAAAGTTTTGGGAGTTCTGTGGAAATTTCCAAGCTATCAGAGATCTGTAAAGCTTTTTACTGACCTTATACCCAACCTAATTTTAATCTCAGTCACTAGTTCTGTGTGTACAGAGATAAGAACAATTAAGAAACCGATGTTCTTGAAAAGTAACCCACAAAGGGAAGAGAATCAATAATCTAATTTCCAAATAACACAATTTCACAATATTCACAAAAATATTATCCATAACTGACTCTGTAACACCCCAAGAAGCACACTATTAGCGATTCTGAATAATACAATCAACTATTAAATTTTTCAAATTCCTATATGAGTATTTTCAACATTGTATGAATATTTTTCATTGGAATATGAAATCCAGTCCCTTTGCCTGACTTCTTTTCTACCACAATACTTTGGTACATCCTTGCAGATAGATGAAAGGTCTTCCTAAAATAAATAAATGTATAAACCAATCATCATTTACATGCTGCTTCTGTCTCCTTGAAGGACTCTAGAAAATTTTGTAGATTGCTTCAGTGACTATCAGTATGTCCCTGGTTTCTCTTTTTCTGGCCTTTCTTTCCCTTTAAACTATCTAGTGAACGAGAAGTATAGAAACAGGGCTACAGATGCCCAACTCTATGCATATTTTCTTCAACTTCAAAAATGGAAAACTAATTTTTCAGTTTCCCCAGAAACTTCACTCAAAACTGAACATCCTCTGCTTTATTTTACATGTTAATTATTCCTCTTAGAAATAAACATTTCCTCACTAAAAATGTGCATTTTGATGAAATTTAGTTTTTTAGTGGGAATATTTCCCTCACAAAACAACTTAATCAGCTTTATTTATACATGACCTAATTTCAAGCTCAGCCAAAAAAAAAAAAAAAAAAAAAAGTAGTCAAAAGATGCCCATGAGCTTCCACAAGAAGAGGATCAGGCCATGCAACTTAAAAAGGAAAAAGTGCTTACTTCATCCCTACTGCTTTTACAGTGAAATGTCCTCCACTGAGCTTCACAGTGAAAAGTTTTTCATGATTTACAGTAAGAAAAGAGAGGCAAATCAGTCTCTGGTGAAGTCACCCAAGCTCATGAAAAATTTAGAGTGACTAAATTTATAATTAAGATGAATCAAGAAACTATATTAGAAAACAGTTAGTACATTAACAGAAATTCAAGACTGAAATTGGAATGCTTTTTTTTTTTCCAATTGTGAAAACACAGAATTCCCTGCATTTTAGATACCCATGCATACCTATAATTCCTGCATGTATTAAAGGTATTTAGAAACAGATTGAACTATTTTAACTATGTCTCATAGTGTTAATAATTTATTTATAAACAAGAATATTATTAAAAATAAATGATCTTCAATGGTATTTAAAAGTAATGCTGTTTTGAGACCAAATGTCAGGCAAAAGCCATGAAAATGTAGAACTCAGTAAGTCATAAAGCACTTCTTTATCACGGGATATTTGTACTACCAAAATACAGCCTGAAACAAACAGGTTCATTATAACACAAACAAAATCATTACGATTGCATTACATTTCTTGTGTAGCCATTACATTTCTTAAATACTCACATTTTTTATTCTCTTTTATAAAGCACTAAGCTCTGACTCTGCTGCATACAAAGGTTTTACCTGAACTGCTATATATTACAAAGGGTAGAGTTTAATAAGCATCATCAAAAGTAAACAGTTCCAACACCCAAGTTCAGGACTTTGTCAAAAAAAATTCCATGTAATCTTTACAAAGTCATGTCCAAAGCCTACCACACCAAATGTAAAGACCATAACCACAAAGTGACCATTGTGTTACATCTCTATGTAAGTAACATGCCAACTTTCCATAAATCTGTTCAAACCTGCAATACATTTCCATTTATCCTTTACTTTTGAATCCTGGAAGTAATTAAGCCTACAAGTTAAGCCAATTAAATACCGTGCACCACTACAAAACCATACTGGATTTTTATTTTCCACTGCTAAACTTAGTCCAAGGTAATTGCAGTGAATACAATTATCTACCACAGCTACCATCTGGGACATGAAACTCAACATCTTAATTATTGCCACCGTATTTGAGACCCACAAAAAGTGATATTTGGGCTACATATGGAATTTATTTTTATGGATTAATGTCAAAACAGGTGGATGCACCACTTCAAAAGACAGTTGGCTAAATGCCCATAAAGTTTGCTACCTGGTTCAGTCTACTACAAAGAGGCGAGGAACTGAAATTTATATCCCGGCTGGTTGTTAAGCTGATGGTGATCTCAAAAACAAAATTGGGATAAAAGACATTGACCTCTGTTCTAAAGCACTTTTATGTATCATTGAAGCAGTTACCATTGAAGTAAAGAGATGATTTTCTCATTAGAGATGTAGATTATCAAAAACTCCTGGCAATTTTACTGACTGTATCGGGCATTTGGTATGCAGGAGAAGGAGAATAATTTGGGCACTTTTATTTGAGTAGTTACCTATGAGTAGGCACGGCATGCATTAGGAAAAGTTAAAATGTATTTGTCCTGCAGAGCAATCTCTCACTGAAGAGCAAAGGAGGACTGCAATCTAATTAAACTAATGAGAATCAGAAAAAAAAATAAATATGGAGAGTATGAAATAGAGTGTATTAACTTCAGAGGTTTTGAATATAGCGCTGAAAAAAGGTACTTAAAGGTCTTTGAAGATCGTTTGAATCTATTTTACCAAGGTCAAAATGACTGTAGAAAAATGAGTGAGACTGGAAAAGTTACATAACATTGGTAGTGAACAAAAACTTCTTACAGCCCTATCACAACTTAAGACTTCGCACAGCCTAATAAAACCAGAATGAAATCTCATTTAATGAGCCCATTAAGACTCCAGTTTGTTGCTGAGGTCCAAGATTATTAATGGCTGCACAACAGCAGAGGAATTTCCCAGCCTACATGTGCCGGAAAGGACTGCTGCTTTTCGACACACAGCAAGATCCTCCTGGCAACTGCTGAGGCTCCTCAGCTCCTGCTCCTATTAAAGGAAGTTGGTTCCACAGCTTCTCCAAACTATGCACTAAAACCAGCAGAACTGAGCCAGTTTTCCATCACACATCACAACTCGTATTACTATCTAGTAATTCTGTTTGTTTTCTGATTCTTCGTTTAAATAAACCCATGACCATGATGACCATGAAGACTATTTACTTCTACTATTTTAATAAAAGACAGATAATGGACTGATATGAGATGTAACTGAAGATCCAAGTTGGTTTGCCAGAACCAAGCTCTCCATTTGGGCAGCAATGCACAGCACAACTCTTTCTATTAGCCAGGATCCAGCTCCCTGGTAGTGTAGGCTAGTATTACAGCAATACTAGCAATACCCCAAAAACCGGAACTCACTCTGTATCAGACCTGGAACCAACTGATGTTTTCAAAGGTCTTAATGACCTGTTATCTACAAATACCCATACTCAAGTAGTGCCTGCCTGTACTGAGACTGAGGAGGATGCTCCTTTATGATTTCAGTGGAGACAGATCTTATTGTCCACCTTCCATACAGATTTCATATCTATAATTGCATCTCTAAACTTAAATTACACACTGCTTTTTTCTGGACAACATGTTCAAACTTGAACTATCTGAATATTTAATTGATATGATGCCATTTAAAAATAAACACAGCCAAAGCTTTAAGCATTTAGAACTAAATTCTACTTTTTGGTAGGCCTAGTATGAGCATCCAGATCAGTTTCTTTAAGGTTTACATACAGCACACTGTTGTAGTGCAGTGATTGAGTTGAGATGCTTTTTAATTAAAAGATAATAATACACATGTGTGTACACACACACAGAGGTTAGAAATGTTTCAAAACCAGGTAAGCAGATGGTGATACAGCAGCTAATAATTTAATTACGTAACTCCTAGAACAAGTTTAAAAAAAAAAAAAAAAAGAGGAGACGAAAAAGAAGAGGGAGGGAATAAACCATGTCCAGTCTGATCATTTAATTGCAGTGTGATAGCTTTTGAATTGGCAATGATTTTCCACCCATCTATTCTGCAGTTAGAAAGAACAATTATCATGTATTATGCCTAATGCAACATTTAATACACACACACACACATATATATATATATATAAATTGGATAAGAATTTAAACTACAAGTTGCCCAAGACAAGAAAATTTAATTACATAATACTGAAAAAATGTTACCATTTGTTTTGCAGGAACAAAGAGGTCAGAAATATGTCCACACATCTGCTCTTGGATCAGCACAGATCACTGATAATGGTGAAGTGTGAAAGCAATGAAGCAATATTGTCTTATTAATTCTATGTTTTATGCAGAAGCACAGAATGACCCGGAGGCAGAGAATCATGATACAGACACAATACCAGATGTAGACCAGAAACTGAGCAATTCTAATAAAAATGATATCATAAAAAGTAGAAATTGTGTCGGTCTACTCTTAACGTACCAGATATGCCACTGAAGGCTGAAGGGGAGAAAACGATCTCTCCCAAGTACTATTTTTATAGCAACTTCATTCTTTTAGAAAAGGAACTGCTACCTCCAAAGAAGTCAAAGCTGCTGACATAAATACTAAGAAACAGAAGACTTGACTGACAGTCTGGTGAGTGAGTGCGAGTCATCTTAATCAAAGGAATCTGGAATTACATCAGAGATGTATCACTCCTTGCATTATGTGCACCATCAATGTGTAAGACAGTAAATGCTACTGAATTGGAGTAAGTGGCAAACTGTGACTATGAGACTCACACAGTACATTCCAGTCACTGCTGGCTTTATAGAAAGTCTTCTAGGGAGACATTAAGATACAGGAAAAAAAAAAAAAAGAAAAAAAAAAAAAAGGGGAGGTTTGGGTATAATAAATGATCCCACAATAATACAAGTATATGCATCATATTTCAACGTTGCCATAAAACAATATATTTTGCCTTTATGTAAAGGTCAAATAGCTTGATGGGTCACTACACACGAGTCGCAAAGTAGAAGTAGTAATTTATGCATATAGACCTATATAAAAGAAAAATTATAAAAATCCCTAGTTGAATCTATTGAGTAATTTTAATTCTGACAATAAATGCCATAGCTGGTTGCCTAATTTGAAGTAAAAAGCCCTGGCCTTATGATTTAAGCAGCTCATAACGCAAACTTTCATTGTATTACTTTTTTGATTAGTTCCAATTCTCAGCAAACTCCAATAGAGTAATGGCTATGGAAGTTGGGATCTGGATTTTATGATACCATAAAACATATCAAATATTTATTATTTAATGTTAAATTTCATAACAACATAACCTTTCTCCAAATCATATCCCAAAATGTTTCCAACATGGGACCAGCTCCTCTGAGTGCACAGAAGAAAAACATCAGCATAGCTGACTAGACTGTAATCTTATTTTTATAATACACTTATTTTTTCTTATGCTTTTATTTTAAATGGCATAAGAGAAGTGAGGTGAAGTATTTACAACAGTTTCCTTTATTTTTATTTTTTTTTGATTCTCACAATTTATTCCCCTATAAGTTAACAAAACAGAATAGAAACATCACAAAAGGTCACTTTGATGCAGAAACATCAAAATCCCCAGCATTATTCCAAGCAGGTTTATGACTTGTAGCTTGAAATGCTAGATAAACCCAGGAAAAATAAATTAAAAATAAACTTCACAATGAAAACAATAAATAAATATCATATAATTCTGTGCTGTGCTTGTCACTTGAAAAGGCAGTGCAAATCAAATTTTAATAAATATGACATGCTAGTACAGAGTTTAATGGTGCATGAACCACATGAGACAATAAGGGGTTTTCTTTTAATTGAATGCAGTTTAATGAACCTTTAACTTACCTTTCAGTCTGCCTACAATAAAGTGTTCCAAAACGACAGTCTGAAGACAGAGTCTAATTAGAATCCTCTGCACGTCCTACTGCTTCTATGACACTATTGGGGTTGTTTGGGTGATTTTTATTTTTTTTTTTTTACAGAATGGCTGATATATTGCACATAAATTATTCACTTTACTGAAGTATACACATATATACACACAACTACATATATATATATATGCATGCATTTTCTATAGCCATATACCGAATTACATGCAAGTTATTATCTGGTATTTACTCACAAAACTACACTACTGATCAACTATTTTTGTGGCAATAAATATTTAAACCTAAGTGACAGTAATAACTGTCAGGTTTAAACATTTATCATCAGAGTACTAGGCTAAATGACTGTTAAAATGACTCTAAACAGTCTTAAAGCTGCTGTAGCTGGGCAGCTGAGGAATGGGATAAGGGAAGGACTTTGTAGCACAAAGCCAGCAGAACCATCTGCGAAACAACTTACTTCTGCCCTCCAGGAAAAGAACCTGAAGTACATGAGACTTACATAAAGGAGATGCCTGTATTTATATGAACATATAGACAATTGAGGTAGGTGCATCTATCTACTAGGACACAGCCATCCCAAAAAGAGGCCTTGGCCATAAGCATAGCCTCACAGCCTCCTTACCCCCAGCTGGAGGCCAAAGTGAGTCAACTTGTCTCAGAAAGGGAGCGGAAAGTAAACCAAGAGCCAACTCATCTGTTTAGTCTACCTTCTGCAGCAACAGACCTTCAACAAATGGAAGTGCTACTCTGAACTGCTGCTGTTTTCTGTTGAATTTCAACATCCAATACTTATTTCCTGATAGAGAACAGTGGTAAGCAGGAATGAGAAAGCTCAGAGGTACAAATTCGCCAGTGAATGAAATGGTAACTAAGTGGTAATGCTACCCCTAAACAGAGAAAACACATTAATAAAAAAACTCAAAGCAAATCCCATTACACCAAGGTGTGAAGTTTTTCTCTAATGCAACCATAAACTGTTGCTAGATGACAAATGATTTCTCTCCAACTGCAAATCTGACAGGCCACTGTCCTG
This sequence comes from Corythornis vintsioides, assembly GCA_025447755.1. Lineage (NCBI taxonomy): Eukaryota > Metazoa > Chordata > Aves > Coraciiformes > Alcedinidae > Corythornis > Corythornis vintsioides. Next base: position 125,935 of record JAOEGS010015245.1, read on the forward strand.
ACAAACAAGTTTTTTGACAAACCCTGCCTGAGCCCATCACATCAACAGCAGCAGCAGCTGCTCTGTGGGAAGGAAAGACAGCAGCAACTGGTCCAAGGAGAAGCTGATACAACAGCAGGGCACTTGCCTCCTTCCCACTCTGCTGAGTGAACACCACGAGTGAAAACCAGACATGTTTAAACTGGAAGAGCTGATGTAGCAGATTCTAGCACAGCCCTCAGACTTCAGAACCCCAATGAGAGAGCATCTCCAAGGCTTCAAATACAATTTTGATACATCGCTTATGAGCCATATTGTTTCTGAGAGTAAAATAATGAGCAATGAGAAGATTACAACACAAGCCACATAGGAGAGGACCAAAACATTTGAATGTTTGGAACAGGTAATATCCGCTTTGCCTTAAAAGAAAACGCCAACATACAGGAGAAAAAAAAAAAAAAAATTACAAGATTAAAAGACTAAACAAGCTCCTTAAAATAAATAAATAAATAGATAGATAAATAAATAAAAACAAGCAAAAAAACCACAAAAAACCCAACAATTAAATAATCCACCAAAACAGCAAACAAACCAATAAAACAAACCCAAACATAATACCTTTATTTAAAATCTCTTTTTAAAGCTAAAGACCACTAAAAAGTATAAGGGGCCATACTCAAGCCTGATGTACCTGCCATTGGAAACTACAGTTCTGAAGTCTAATTGGATTTTAAATTATGCCAGGTTGATTTCTGTGTCCCTTCTGATTTCCTATAAACTTTTTTTGGCTCAGGGAAGAGAAGTTAAACATGCAGTAGTGTGCAAAGTGTCAATGAGGAGATTAGTTTTCCAATCTATATGTTGAAGTGAATAAATTATATTTTCATTAGCAAAAGTAGGCCATACACCAAAAAAAAAAGCCACTGGATTCGCTCCACTGGTGAAATAGAGCAATAATACACAATTAGAAACCCTCAGCAGTTCATGAGTCTTTAAAGGCAGGTCCAGTGGTTATACAATTAATTTTTAATGATGTTGTTCCATCTGGGAGATTCACTTCAAGTGCCAAATGGGTTCCCTGAATTAAAGTATTAGCTTTAAAAAACTTGACACTTCTACAGTGTGTCTAGTATCTGTTTAAAATATTATTAAAAGATTTCTGGGAATAAGTTATCATTATTTGTGCTTATTTCTTTTCCAGCACTTTTCAAGGACCTGCAATACATCCACAGTAGGAAACATCTGCAACTAATAGACTTTCTCTGGAGAATTTGGAAATCCTCAAAGTTAACCATTAGCAACAGACATATAAAAAAATT
>JAOEGS010015245.1:127332-151116 GCA_025447755.1 Corythornis vintsioides
AAGTTAACGATTAGCAACAGACATATAAAAAAATTACAAAAAAAGTTTTTACCTTTTTATTCTAATTGAATTATACGATGACCTTTCCATGAGGGATTAAATCGAGGTTTCTGATTTCAGAAATCAAAAGCACTCAGTATCAAAAATCATATCATAAGTACTCCCCATAAGATAAACCTTTTTATAAATTTTCAACTTTAAAATTAAGGGTGCTTAGAAAGTAAATTCATTCTTCCAGAATTTTTAATAACGAATGACTCAGTTGCTGTTAAACATAGGGCCCAGCTTCAATAAAATAGTAACTCTTCTTTGTCTCAAAAATGTTTATATACTTTACTTTTTTCAAATTTCAGGATAATTATATTTTTTGCAATTCCCCAAGTACAGTAACAGTGCTAAGATCTTATATAGGGATAGAGGGTTAAGTCACGAGTGGTATTTAAATGTATTCTTAAAAACATCTGTATTCAATACTTACCGCTTTTATACATTCACAACAAAGAACCTCCTGGAACATTGCTCCATAGAGATACCTGTTTTGAACAGGCAGCTGCTATTCTGCAAATGCTCTTGTCTCCAGTGAAATGTCAACATTCCTTCAATTTTTGTTTAAAAAAATATACACATAAAACTTCTGAGCTGTATTTTGCTATTAGGTTGCTACTCCATTTGGAGTTACATCACAACAGTGAGGTTGAAAAAGTAACCAATCTTTGGATCTCTGGTTCACATACCAAGTAGCAGGGTCTTTTTCTATGACTACAGGCCTCATTACATAAAAGCAAAAAGAGCAATTGCTGAAAACTCACACTGTTACCAGGTTAAGGACACAGCAGGATAGAAAGCTTTCAGCTAAAGCTGTTGGTAGTTTAAAAACAAAAAAAAAACCCTCCCCCCCACACACACACAAAAGAAAAAACAACAAACAAAACCAACAAGAAAACCACCAAAAAACCCAAACACCCACAAAAACAACAAAAAAATACAACCAACTAAAGAAAAACAACAAACAACCACACATAGGAGCTTGTTTCCTTGACCCAAAGCTTAATGTACAATTCATATTAAATGGTGTAGCTGCAAAAGAAAAGATGGGAAAGAGACCAAACTGTACTTTTGATTCAGTGAGTACTTCATTAGGGCTATTTGAGAACAAACATTTTGAAGCTGGGGTATCTCCTCAAAACAATGAATTGGGAATTTAAACAGAAAATGGCAATAATATCTGCCTGTATTTCTTTCTAAAATTCAAAACAAATCCATCTATCTAACCCAGACCTGGTCTCATAGTCTCCTTTTAAATAACTCTTGCCGCAGCACAGTGGCTTTCAGACATTCAATAAAACAGACAATCTTGCACAAAGCTCACATGGCAGTTTTTAGGCACTTCTGTTTTGTTGTTTAGTGGGGTTTGTTTGGTAGGTTTTTTTGTGGGTTTTTTTCCATAAATGCCATTGGAAAAGAGTTGATACCCATTACTGTATTAGTTTCTCTCCTTTATAAAATATGTAAATGCTTACTCAATTTACATTTTAAAACAGACATACACTTTACAGTCAGCAAACTGCAGTTTTTCAGGGACAAAATTATATCCATGCAATTTATGAAGAAAAAATGTTTATACAGCTGAAAGAAAAGAACACAAATACTTCAATTTTCTGTTATTTATACTTCATAAAAAAAAGCACTAAGAATTTAAGTAGAGATTCACAGTACCAAGACAGAATAAAGAACTGAAAGATTATTATTCTAAAGGTCACATTATCTTAACAAAGTGCCACTTTCTGACAGTGTGACACTGATATAAAAGTAATATACTCCATTTACCAGAAACTGCTCTATGAGATCCATGCCCTCTGCACTCTAAACAAAGAAATTAGTGATTTTCTTCAAAGGTCACCCAGCAAGCCTGTTATTTAAAATAAGGCATTTGCCAATGGCAGTAGGTATCTAAGAAATATCTGATCCAGGCTCCGAAGCAAGTCTTAAAAATGCCACCAAAACTGAAAGAACCTCTCCCTAGACTGCACGTTTTTGTGCCACAGGACAACTTCTTGATCTCTCACAAGGAAGCAGGCTGTGGCATTTCCACTACAGATCCAGAATCTGTTCTTCTGACCAGAACATGTTTCTTGGAAGAAATGCTGTCTCCTTTTAGCAAGCACAAAAAAACCAATAGAATCTGCTTTCCAAGTGCTACTTACATGCATTTAAAAAAAAAAAAAAAAAAAAAAAGGATGTAGAAATGAAACAGCAGCTATGTCCCTGCCTGGCTCCGAATGTGAAATCCTGTACATCAGCCTCAAAAGATAGACTTCTTACATAAAATACACCCAATGTTAGTTCATGGGAACTGTTCCATAACAACAGACCATGACAGCCTATTACTTAATGTGCCAGTGAGCTGATGTGACTCAGATAACAACACAAAGGGACATTTATCGCTGCCTGGAACACACTATTTTTCCTACAAGATTCCCTTTTCAAGCCCTCACGGCAAAGTAGCTGGTCTGCCAGCAAGAAGTGGACCTATATTTAAAGGTTATTAAAAGGGCAAGAATCAAGAAAACAAAGATCAGCTCTGCACAGCTCAATATTCAACACCAAAATAAATGTGCTGACATTTCTATATACAATGTGAAACTAACATGGAGATAAAAAGATAAACAGAAATGCATTTAAAGAACTGGATGCATTTTTTTTGTGAATAAGATGTGTTTGCAGCAGTCATTTGCTATTCTGACCTTATTAAGCTTTTCACCTCCTCCAGATCCGTTAGAATTGTTTAACACTAAACAAACCAGCCAACTGGAGAAAGCAGAGTATCTCAAGGGAACCTGATCACTAATGCACCAGGAAACTTTATTTTCACAGAAACAGTTTATTAAAATGACACGCCCTTGAATGTCTCCTCTCTCTGAGTTCACTGGGCTAGTACTAGCTGCATTTTAATGAAGATCTTTGGGAAAAAGCATCTCCATTCAAAAATATTTTTTTGGTGAAATGGTATTAATCACATCTGTAAAAAAAAACCAAACCAAAAAAAAACCAAACAAACAAAAATACAAAACACAGTTTTCTTCCCATTCTACTTTTCAGTGTTAGACCAAAATTTTACTGGGCTACATTAAACTGTACACTTGTAAACTATGAAAATTAGTGAAGAGGAAGGAAATTAAATCTGCCAGGGCAGGATTCACATGCAAGATCTATTAAAGAGAAAGCTGGAATGACTGTGCCAGATTTTATATGAAAGAACTCTTAGGACTGCTGAAGAAACTGAGCAGTTTGTGTGCTCCTGTCTTGACCTAAGTACAAGTCCATAAAGTTCGGTGATTCCCATGGAGGCTCAGTAACTGAGATGATTCAAAACCCAAACCCATCTCTTTATAATAATGATGAACTAATACATTGCAACCTGTAACCTCTGTCTTGCTCCTAACTCATATGCCTTCACACTCACTCCTCTTCCACTTCCTTGTTACAGTCACTCAGCTTTGTTCAGAGCATACAAGTATTTGGGGGGCAAAAGGGCAAAAAGCAAGACTAACCATTTCTTTGCATCCTTGGAAGTATGTTCTCCCTTGGAGGGATGAGCTTCTGTTTCAAAGGCTGCAAACATATTTTGCATTGAGTTGCCACCATATGCAAACTGCGGAACCTAAATGCTACTTGAGATATTCGTAGACACCTCACTTTCCACTTTTTTTCAAGCTAGACAACTCTGAGCATCTAAAACTAAAGCTCTTTTTAAGAGATTCTGACTGCTTTATCGCATAAGCACCAAATTCCATTTTTCCTTCACAGTATCATCACAGAATGGTTTGGGTTGGAAGAGACCTTAAAGATCACCTAGTTCCAAATTACCTGCCACAAGCATGGACTCCTCCCACAAGACCAGGTTGCTGAAGGTCCCGTCCAACCTGGCCTTGAAGACTTCCAGGGATGGGGCACCCACTACTCCCCTGGGCAACCTGTTCCAGTGTCTCAACACCCTCACTGTAGATAGATAATTTCTTCCTAATATCTAGTCTACATTTACCCTCATCCATCTTAAAGTCATTATCCCTGATTCTATCACTACAAGCCCTTGTAAAAATTCCATCCCCAGCTTTCTTGCAGGTCCCCTTCAGACACTGGAAGACCTCAGTAGGATCTCTCCCAGAGCCTTCTCTTCTCCAAGGTAAATAATTTTTTTAAAAACCAAGCTGGTAATACTTACCTATCATTAAAATTATGAGGACAAATTGATTAGTAATTGTAAAGCATATAATTTGAGATTATAAAATATAATGAAGAAGGTAAATCCAAAAATTATGTAGACCTCACGATTAAATACTGACAAGAAAAACATATTCATCTTTAATAAGTAATACTAATATTGTTTATCACCAAATCAAGAGGGTTGGGGTTTTTTAAATTTCATGCTTCCCTAACTTTATTAATGTTAATTGTACTCAGTTCTGGCTATTTTCTACCACTTATTGGGAGAATAGACATAAATTCATTGCTTTATGATGAATAAGACCTAAATAGCTTTGTGACAAAGGACATCTATCTGTACAGTATGCTTCTGGGAAGATGTCCTATGACACCCTTTAGCTAGTTCAGTACTTCCCATTAAAAACCCTTCAGTCTCAGAGCAGAGGCCAAGGCAGAATGGAAGCAGCAGCCTGTGTCCAGAGATGTCTAAATGGCTGTGTCCCAAGAATGACAGAATGGCTAGGGTTGGAAGGGACCTCCAAAGGTCATCTAGTCCAGCCCCCCTGCAGTGAGCAGGGATACCCTCAACTAGACCAGGCTGCTCAGAGCCTTGTCCAACCTCACCTTGAACATCTCCAGCGACGGAGCCTCAAACACCTCCTTGGGAAGCCTATTCCACTCAAGGTAAAGAACTTCTTCCTGATATCCAATCTACTCTTCTCTATTTTAAACGCATTACCCCTTGTCCTTTCACTAGAGGCCCTTGTAAACAGCCTCTCTCCAGACTTTCTGTTGGCCCCCTTCAGGTACTGGAAGGTGGCTATAAGATCTCCCCAGAGCCTTCTCCTCTCCAGGCTGAACAACCCCAGCTCCTTCAGCCTGTCCTTATAGGATAGATATTTCAGCCCTCTGATCATCTTTGTGGCCTTCCTCTAGATGCACTCCATCAGGTCCATGTCTTTCCTAGAAAGAAACAGTCCCACCCACACCAATGAACTTTTGGGTCACATCTGGTAGATTATGACTTTCTACATTCTCTTGCTTAAGTATTCTGTCATTGCTGATAGAAATCTAAGCAATAATTAATGTAATATTAGCCAGAGTTGATCAACATCTTGCACTTATCTTTATCAACAATATTATTCTTTCTCTCCAATAACAGTTTTTAAGAGAGAAGAGGATCAACTTGGGAGTTATTCAAATTCTCGTGTGATTTTGCAGTCTGTTATTTTAAATGTACTCCTAATAAATGTGAATTCTGCTGCATAGAAGTCTAGCGCTTTTAAGTGAGTTGAATGCTTTAAGATGTATATTAAAATTTACAACTGTGTTCTTCAAGGCACCGTATTAGAGTAGAATGATGAATCACACTACTACCTTTTTAGACAGCGAGGTTACAACTAAACAACAAATGCTGTAGTTGTGCTTTAGAAGAAAAAAAAAATAAGAAAAAATATAATTAAAGAGTGAGCCTATGTCAGCCAAATGCACAGCACTCCTACATGAAAGTCAAAGATAAATGTATTTATGTAGAATTCTCAATACCCTTCCCCCCTTTATTCTTCCTATAATATTTGCAAAGTGAGGGCACGGAAGAGTTATAAATCAGCACAATTCCAATAGCCTAATGTAGGCAGCTTTCTTGTACGGTTTATGCCTAACAGTGGGCTATACAATGAAAGTCTAATGTCTGTAACTTAAAAGATATTTATATTAATCATGTAAAAGAACTGCAGAATGAGTCTTTAGTATATTGTACCTCTCAGTCATCTTGGCTTTAACTCCTGAACTAGCACTGGATTATTAGAAGAAAACAGCTGTATTTCCCTCATTCATTTTGTATTTGCATGACAGAGGAAATAATACACTAAGGAACTTGAAATATGTTACTACACTGAGTACTTATGGATGGATTGTGGTTTTTATGTTAATCTTTTCAATATTTGCATCTCTGTTTGATAGCATGTTCCAAGCTTCCCAATAAAAGCATTTCTCTCAAAGAGCCAGACACACTGCTTAATATTATCTTACATTGATACCCAGTTCTAATTATAAACAATACTCCCCACAAACAAGGCAGATTATAAGCATTTCTACCTAAATGGGTGTGATGAGACATCCTTCCAAGTTTCATTTGTTCTTATATAATGAAATGACAGTTAAATGTCGTAGCCACAGCTCTCTGAGGTTGCACACACCACGTTATGTTCACTGTATGCATTGTCTTCTTCAGAAACAAACACATTTAAAAAATATTTGTCAGAAAAACTGAAGGAGAATATTTGAAGCTTTGTTTCCTTGAAAAGACAATTCCCCAGAAACAAGATTATTTTGTGAAGCTTTTGTTGTGGCTGAAAAGGCACCTTTGTACAAGAACCCCAGCTCAGTAACACCGTACACTGGACTTGATTATTTAGATTTAGTGTTGCTTTGGGTTCTTGCAATATTCAAAAAGGTGGTCAGCCATGTGAGTCAGTGTATTAGCAGAAATCTTTTTGGAACAACATAGATGTATTTTTCAAAACTCTTCATAACAACATTTCATAGAGTAGAAAAGTAAAATCGTGTGTGCTCAGCTTGACTTCACAAAAACACTTCAAACTTTCCAGCTCTATTTTTCTTTCCCTTTTTTTATTAAAAGCACCTTTTGCTGCCAGTAATGTATCAAAAAGACTTTATTAACTAAACCACCATGATCTTAAATAATAAGAACAATTAAAGAAACTGTGTATCTGACCACAGCCAGCTGATAACCTTCCACTCTGGGGTTGCATCTCCTAGACAGCAACAACCACAGCTCTTCCTGGTCCTGCCAAAGTGTTGTGTGCTGCCCTTCATTCCTACATCCTATGATATAATTTTAGCTTTCAACATTATTATATGATTCAACTGACAGAAAAAAAGCCAACTTTCCAACATTCCCCTCCCTCTCACCTTGTTTTTATACGACATAAATATGTGCATCGTCTCAGAAATGAAGCCACCATTCTAACTATAGCTGGCTAATTGATTATAATATTTTCATTTGCTGGAAATGGAAGAATTGGATGCACAGACATCATTACCTAAACCTACTAACTGTGACAGAATGTGAAGGACCTCACATCCCTAAAGGCACACACACCACTGCATCAGAGACAAGCAGAGCAACAAACATCTTATTAAACAAGTGAAGAAAAGCAAAAGGCAGAAGCCTCCAGGGCCGTGTTAATTATCTCAGGGTCGAAGTGGCTCAGAAGGCTGTCTCGCAGACTCCAAGGCAGTCAGATGGCAGTGCCAACACACTGAAGTCCCCAAGGTCCTGCAGTTATAGCACTGTCATATTTCAAATGATAGGTAATACTTACAAACATGCCGACACTAACCTCCTCAATTATATTCTATGTCAAGGTTTCTATGCTGCAGGAACTCCTAATTTTCAACTTACTTCCTGACAAAAGTTACTTTATCAAAGAAGAGAGCTTAGGGTATCTGTTGCAAGACACTGAAGATCCTTTTTGACATTCACATTGGGAATAACATCCTTCATGCAAGTTCTCAAACGATGAAATAAATATTGTCCTTCATCAGGCATATAAAAAATCCCAGCATACTATATTTGCTTTGCTGACAGACAGCCCCTTTGCACGGAAATCTCACTCTACTATTAAGTGTGAGCAAATATTCCCTTGGTGTTTATCTGAACTTCCTCTGAAGAAAAAAGGCCCATGCCAGTATGGTCTATTGCAATGCTCCAGGAAGCAAGACTAAAAAGACAAGATTGCCCTCCACCAGACCCCATGAGCAGCCATGCTTGCCATGAAGCAATTTAAGTGCAATTACCAAGAGGAAAAGCAAGCACTGAATTTAAAGTGAAAGACATTTGAACATGTAAACGTGATTCCATGTTTATTCTCATATTCGCTCTTTGCAGAATTTAACTGAAAATACAATTAAATGAACTTGATTTGGCAGTTACTATAGAAAAGAGATCAGGTGACACAGATATGGCTACGGGTGAAGGAACATGGTCTCATTAGAGCTTTCTATCTGCTCAGACTTCTCCCACTTGCAGTCATTAATATGAACTGGAGATAGATTCTACTGCGAGTTGCACCAATTTAAAAGCAGAGCAACTCTTATCTGGCCTCCAATTTGCATTAATGGTCAGAGGTGGCACACTGAGATGAAGCACGATGAAGGCAGACACCATGCTTGGAAGGAGAAGGAGCATAACACTAGCAGAGAGGCTCTAAATTTAAAGGGACACAATCAAATGTAAAAGGACACTTGTCCAAAATAGAAAAAAAAAAAAAAATTAGAATTAAAAAATAGCATTTAAAAACTTTTTTAAAGTATTTCAGTTACTTGGTGTGTTGTTTTGGTTTTTTTTTTAGTTGCATACAAGCAAGGTTTCCTTATTATTTTTGTTAATATTTACAGTGCAACAAGACAAACACCCAAAATACCATATTCCTACAGAACATGCCTGGGTAGCATTTGACATTTTAGCAGTTACTTGTTCAAATGCTCAGATTATGAGAATATTAGCTCTCCCCTAGCTTCCCTTCTTACACTTCAGAAAAACAGGCAAATATAATGTTTAATATGTGAGCAGGAGCACAAGAAATGCCATTTGTACTGAATAGAAGTGAGAAGCACTCTGGGCTAGTTTTCCATCTTGTGTTCATCTGGCAACTTCTGGGAAGCTTAAGGAGGAAAATTATTACTTTCCTGCATCTCATGATCCTAAAACTCCTTTGTAACGATGCCTATATCACCCATGTTAACACTGAACTAACCATCAAAGCATGCTGAGGTACTAAAAACCACAAAAGTTTATTCCTCCACTTTATAAATTGGGTGTGGAAGGGTTAAAGAAGACAAGCCAAAAACATGAGATTTCTACACATGCCTTTCCAACTCTATCCAGATGAGGACATTTTCCAATTGATCTGACCTATCCTCTTCAAAAGAGCCGCTGGAGTAATAATCCAATATTCACTTTCATGAAAGGGAATATTTCAGCAACAAGAGTAGCCATTTTTGGCAATACGTCTACAGATCCAGGCCTTGAAATATTTGCTGACCCAGCAGATGGGTTTCATAAAGCACTATGCTCTTGCGGGAAATAAAAATTACAACCAAAAAAGTCTAAACCCTATAAAATAAAACTGTCCTCCACCCAATGTCATCCCTGTCACTAGCCCAAGAATAAAATCAAGGGTCAGAGATTTCATAAGGAAACAACACACTCAAACTAATAATATTCAGCATTCACATTAACTCCTGAGAGGTCTGAGGCCATTTTGTGAGTACTCAACCCTTTTTCATCACTTTTATCCAAAACATAAAAATTCTGCAATCATTTTCCATTAACACAACTGGCTTCTAAAGTCAAGGTGTATAAACATGCATTAATACCCAGCTCTGCTTTCACTGCTGGCACTGACGAACAGAACCTCTTATGCCTCTACCTAAACATACCAACACATCAACATTTTCCTCCCAAGCTTAGTTTCTTCTGAAAAATGTTCCAAGTGAATAACAAAAATGAGATAGACAAAGGAGATGCACAAGAGAAATGAGTTAGACTTGTGCTATTTAGGATGTTCAGCTTTTAGTCCCTCTCCAAAGATGTAGTGCTTTCATATTTGCAATATAATATGCATTTAGTAATATAAAAGTGTAATAGTTATCTAGAAGTATGAAAAAGTGTTTTTTAAAAATGGGATAATACTTTTTGTTGCTTGCCAGGATTCATGGGAATTGTGGGGCTTTCATTAATGACCTCAGTATTTTGCTGTGTAGAACTTTTCCATTTGCCAATTTGTTACTACAATAATACTCTTTTGTGTTGGTCTGGCATGAATTGAGTTGACAACTTCTCATATAAATTTAGATGTACAATAGTACTACAGAGCTATTCACATTTTAACTTGAAAAGATAGCAATGCTCTGAAGAGAACCAAGAGAATAAGTACTTTTCATCAGTCTTTTAGCTTTGAAGAAGCCAGGGTATGTTCAATTCAGTGGTATGGGAGCACGGAGGAGTGATTCTTTTTCTTGCCTTTATTTTTTTAATATGGAAGCTGAGTAGGTAATACCACTCTAACAAGATCTGAGAAAGTAAAGGTTACTTTGGCTTAAGAGAATTCAAATAAATGTCTATGGAATAATGACTGGAGGTGAGTTGGAAATTAAAATCATATTAAAGGTAGAGCATTGTTCTCACATTAAGAAAAGGTATAATTTCGAAGAAGTTCACAGGGTGGAGTGCAACTGGTATGCAAGGAATCCATTGCGCAGTGGGCCCCTGGACAACACTGCCTGCCAACAGCATGGGGGGTGAAGACCCCCCAGCCAAGCTCTATGAATCACAGAAGAGATGGGAACTTGATAGTCCCATGGGACTGATAAGATGCCTGTTTGCCACCCTGGGCCAACAGTCTGTCATTTCCTGACAAAGTGCTGTCCTTTGTGTGAACTTTGCTCATTATAATGTCATTATAATACCCAAACACGTCTCTATCCCAAAGGCAGCCTGCCTCCAAAGCATGACCACGCCTCACTGAGATTTGCTGCGAATTTTCTTCAGCTAGCTTTTAAAGGGCAAGTGAGAGAAATATATGCCACTCATAATAAAGGTGTTTATGAAAAGAGTCACTCCAGCTCCACCTTGAAGGTGAAAAATAACATAAAAATGGTTTAAGTAAGGGGAGACGTCAGGGCAGACCTCATCCTGGACAAGCCAGGGCAGATACTATTGCTGACCATCTCTGACTCTGGGGATCAGTCAACGGGCTGAATCTGCCTCCCCGCAGGGACACCTCTGGGTAAGATCTGGACTGTCCATCTCAGGAAACGTAGAAACTTTACTGAGCTGCTCTTTTATCTGACACATTTTGTGCATCTGCACGTGCTCTGCAGACTGAATTTATCACCAGCAAGCCCCAAGAACCTGCACTACTTCTGCTTTCAATACACTGCACTATTCACACTGTCAGTGGCAGGAGTTCTCTCACTGGGCACTGCCAGCTCCTCACTGGCTCCTGAGAGCATGGAGTAGGAATGGGGAGTGCAGCACTGGTACTGGATCCAAAGAGTTCACAGACACCGGATGTAATTGGACTCACAGTGTCAAACTGGACATCACTCAGAATCAAAGCCCAGCTGCCCCGAGCCCCTCTGATATCTGAGGAACAGATGGAACGAAACCGGGCTTATTTTCTGCCAAATTACTTTACCCTCTGTATACAACATCTTTTCTCTTTTAAAAATTGATTTAAAAACACAGCAAAATACTGAGGTCATTAAGGGAAGCCTAACAATTCCCACAAATCCTGACAAACAGAAATTATTTTCTCATTTTTTAAGATACAATTTTCATACTTCTAGATAACTGCCATACCAAATACATATTATAATGCAAATACTAAAGTGATACATCTCAGGAGAGGGACTAAAACCTGAGCATCCTAAATAGCATACGTTTCTTGGCAGATTTCATGTGTACCTACTGTAGCCCAACAAAATCGTTATGCGTATGTTACAATGACAGGTAATTTTACACACTAGCAGACACGTGTATGAACTTTTTTTCTCCTGTATGCAAATATAGGTGTACCAGTTTATAGGTGACAATTTTTTTCAGTATATACTACAATTTTTAATTTTTACTCTATTAATCATACTATTTTCCCTTCTAACCCTTAACACTCTTTGATTCTATGATTTTAGCAATCTCTGTGTTTTCAGGAAAATTATACCCACTGCAGCACTCCTCAATGCGTCCCACTGAAACCATGGCTTGGTTTAGGTACCAAAAGGAAACTGAAGAGGTGTAGGAACTTTATTTAAACATCTTTATTCTTGATTTTTTCAAATGCTTATAGTTATACAAAAACTTTGGGGAAATGAAGGCACTAAACTTCACGTCAAAATGTGCAAAGCAACATGGTGTTTTCTGCAGAGTGCTATTGCTGTCCCCAAGGCTTAGCAGGGATCTACAGCACCAAGGTTATGGCTTACACGCCCACAGCACAACACTAAATCGTGCTTTAAATGGCCACATACTGTGCTGCTGTAGAGCTGAGCCAGAGCATCTAGACAGAAATGGTATATTACACACTACAGACAGACCCAAAGCAATTAACAGGTTTTTAGTCTGTAAAGAACCTGGATGTAGAAAAGTGTAGACAGTTGTGCTCACACAATGTGAATCATATATGCACCATAAAAGATTTGCTAAAATGGCTGTTATTTATTCAGCATTTCTTAGGACTGCACATGCAGATGACTCTGAAACTGTTGACAGAAGCAAAATTCAGATTACGATTTGAAGACCCGGCCCAAAGATTGAATGAAAGAGCAACTTTCTTGAGACTAAAATAAATGTTGCATTCCCATAGCCAACTCTAATCCAAACTGCATTTCCAAATGATGATGCTTCCCCACATAGATTAACATTAAGAGCTGTTCAGGTCTTCTATCAATACCAACCCCACTGAAAAGAGGCCTTGGCAAGACAGATGTACTTTGCTCACGCTGCAGCTGAGTGCCTGCAGCCCGAGCTCCCAGGCAGCTCTGCACCACACTAAATCCTTTCAGGGCTGTTGGTGCAGCAACTTCAAAGACAGAAGCCAATAGCAGACATTAAAAGAAAGAGCCTGGAAACTGGAATATTCCTAATGCTGTCTGTTTGTTTGGTTTGTTTGGTTTTTTATTTTTTCTTTTAAAGGAAGAAGTGTTTCAGCGTCAGGGATTACACACAATCATCATTACTGACTGAAGGAGAAAGGAAGCTAAAGAACAACATCCCAAAGTAATTTCTAAAGCACTGCTTTAAAAACTCTCATAGCTCATACAATTTTAAAGGACAACGCCTGCTGTGAGACAGCCTATCTCATACCTTAATAACACATTAAAAAAACACTCCATAAAATCCATCTGTATATCTAGTGTGGGTGGCAACACAAGTTCGATTCTCATCTCTTTTTTTGTTATGTATCACTTAGAAATCTCACCGGATCCACCCTACTACCCATTGCTCCAAAATATATAGGTTGCTCTGACAACCAAAAGCCTGTACTTTGTACTGTCAGATAAATATAATTTTGTCAGCCTAGACAACCTGTTGCCAGCTATTACAAAACAAAACTGCATAAAGCAAAGGGAAAAAAAAAACCAAAAAACAAAACACCACCTCTTTTCCATGCCTACTTTTATTTCTTGAGATACGCAAGATTTTAGAGTTCAGAGGAATACCTGAGACAGCTTTTGTTTCACCTTTTGCATATAGAACAATGACTTTTCTTACTTGATTAGAATATTATTATTACTTTTGTATTCTGGTTTATGAAAATAAAAAATTGATAAAATGGCTTAAAACTCTGCTTAATTGTAAAGCCATATCTCTTTGTTGCTGTTTATTAACAAAAAACACCGTTCTGACATATATTGCAATTGCATTGATACTGTAAATTAATAAAACGAATCTTGAACACTATGATTCTTCAGAAACTTCCTAGACAGCCACAGCCACCAATCAGAACAGCCTAGCCCTCAACATAAAATAGAGGAAAGCACACAGCTATTTTTATGATCAATAAAATACAAGAGAAAAATATCACAAGAAGGACAAAGAACCATCTATGCTTTGCCCATATCTGGGACTAAACTCTAGTAGTTGCTCTAACACTCGATAACACCTCCCCAGCCAAGAAGGGCTATCATGAAGAGAACACTCACAGGTTGAAATGACAACAGGTTTAATGAAACAGCCAAACTAATACCAACACCAGTATAAACAAAGTTATAATCAGCCCAGTGGTCACAATACACAGGAAGGTATCCTCAGGTGCAGGAAGAGGAGCAGAGACAGGAGTCTACACAGGAGACCCTCCATCTGCAGCAAACTTACCCCTTTATACTGTGCACAACATCTTTGGTCTGGGATATACCTGTAACCAACTCAAGTCAGTTGCCCTGCCTGACTCCAAACTGCTAATGGACTACAGGATTCCATCCCAGTGAAACCAGGATGAGAACACTTATGCATCAAGGAAAAGACCAGAGGCCCAGTCTCCACCATGCCTGAAGCCCAGAAACAGAAGGGCTTGCCCACTGCAGGAAATGACTGGCATGTGCTACTTCACAGTTTCTAAAACTGTTATTTAAAAATACAATAAAATCTAAATACTGTAGTTCAGCCCAGTCATAAGTGCTATATAAGCAATGTGCTGCAAAGTAAGGTTTCTCCCAAATTCTAACAAAAGAATTGACTTAGTTCCCTCTCCTCCCTTGTTACTGCATTACAGATAGCTACAGATGTACTTTTTAGTATCATCTGAAGTATTCAGTTTCCACAAAAGAAAACAAATCACCTTAAGAAACAAGTTGGGTTTTTTTCCCCTCACAGTAATTGTTGGATAAATCAAATGACATTTACAATTTTATAAATGTAAACAGATTTTTATTTTCCTTGACCTACACAAGGAAAAACCCCAGTCTCAAAAATTCAGTGGTGTGTGGCTGAATGTGAAACCGAGATCCTGGGGCTAATAACCTTATTTAATGCCATAGCAGTGAACAGTTGAGCACACACACAAATATCATCTTCTCTCACCTCAACTCAGACATGTCCATATGAACATCAATAATCACAATTCTATCTGGGGCTGCACTGTTTGGTCATTTTTCCAGTGACTATAATCATGATTCAGTGAGCTTCCCCTGAGTTCTGGCAGGTGCACAGTCAATGCCCCATGGTATTTAAAGGATTGATACCTGCCCAGCCCTTCTTTCCCCCATGAACTGTCTGAGCCCTCAAAACAAAACACATCACATCAGCAAGACAATGCCCAGGAAAGATACTATAAACCAGGCTGCTCGCCTCTGTGGGAGCAGCACCTGGAAAAGGGGAGATGCCATATTTCTGATTCCTCCAAGGCAGTGATTTGGGTTATGATTGAAGAAGCACAGAAACATCAATGGTCAGCTTTGTAAGAATGGATATTACGTGTATATGCATTTTATAAATATGTATATGTGTATATATATACACATATACAATATAAAAAAAAAATATCTTATATACATTCCAAAAGTTAAGGTGCATCATCATGCTTCAGTGCATTGGACTCTGACTAACCAGGACCTATTAGTGAGTGTCTCAAGGTTTATTCAGAAAGAAGTTTCTCCTGAGAAGGCAGCAATTTTATTCTTCAGCACTTTTACCCGCCTATTACTGTCACTAAAGTTCAGCAGCACTCATGTGATAAAACTCGTAATGACTGTTTTCTCATAAGGTAATGGACTTAAATATTATTTAGCCAGAAACAGATTCTTTCCTTCACAAATGCGATGGAAATAATCTGCAAGTACTTTAATTTAGAACCACTTACAATGTAAAATTCTTTCAGACTGTGGCTTCACTCTAGCATAGTATAAAAATTCATATTAAAGACGACTCTGAAATATTTGCAAGCTGTAATACCATGCCAGTACTGAATTTAATTAAATCAAACCCATCGCAAAAGAGCCTGTTAGCTGATTATTCACATAAGCAGTAAGCCATGGAAAAGTATTGTTGGTATCTCATAGCCAGAGTTGTATAAAATACTTGCAGCTGATGAAAGAGGGTATCCTGCATGCAAACAGCTTCATCTTTCCTTATTACAAACTCAAAAATAAATTCTCCACATTTTACAGTTCCCTGATCACAAAATGGTAGGGGTTGGAAGAGATCTCCAAAGATTATCAAGTCCAACTCCGTTGCCAGAGCAGGACAAAACTAGAGCAGATCAACATGATATGTCCCTTTTCCAGAAAAAGAATTAATCCTTTTATAGAAAGCCTGGGCACAATAAGTTAAGGCCAATTCACCAATATCCCCTAAATATTTACTATACATCCACTTAACTCAATATCCAAATATCTAATAGGCAAAAACCATACTGTAGCATTGTGTGGGATATGGGAGTAAAGGCTACCACGGAGATGTTCTTAAAACCTGTCTCTTCAGTACATAATGAATGGGGGGGAAATGGGATTCTGTAAAGCACTTGTGTTGGCTTGGTTGGAAAATGGTGGGTTTGCTCTGTTCTATTATTTTCTTTGCTTATTTAACAAACAAACAAACAACAACAAAAACAAACACAATCCCAAACTCCTAATATTTATTACTCCTTTGTGACAACAGAGCTGAGAAGGCTTAAGGAGGAAATCTGATGTCCTTCAGAAGGCAAGCCTATAGGGACTTCAAAGGCCCCAGGCCAAGGTAGCAGCCTGAGGTGCAGGGCAACAGTCTCAGCAAGCTCATGGATAAGACATTGACCAGGACGTGCAATGAGCAACTCAGCATCAACTGGGGCAGCTCCCAGCAGATCTGCCTACTGAAAAGACACAGCTTGCAGGTCAGCAGCCCTGAGCTGTGATTATGGAAAAGTCCCCTCCCAGCACCTGGACACAGTGGGATGGGCCACGGAGCAATGGGTGTATTTTAGCCCATCAATGGGGCTCCAAACTAGAAAGACATTTTCTGTGGAGGACGAGAGTTGGTAGCTGCCTCCAACAGTCCTTCAAAGCCACAGTGCACTCTGCAGGACTGGCAGTCTTGCTCACATTCAAATATGCCAAAATGAAATATTGCCATGTTTCCTTTTGTTCCTCTTGCCAGTTACATTAAGATTAACTGATGGTAGGGATTTGACAGATGACAATTTATTCTCCCCAGTTTCTAGGAAAATAATTGACTGGTGGAGGCTATGCTTTTGTCTTTTTTTTTTTTTTTTAAGGAATTATTTTGTTAGTAGGGGACTGCTTGCTGTCTACTGGTGCCTGCAGAAGAGTCGTATTTGTAAGAAGAGCAGCAAGACATGTTCAAGCTTGTGACAGGCATTGCCTGCTGATAGGGGCAGGGAGATACAAGTCTTTTATGAACATCAGAATTATGTTCCAGCAGAGAACTTAAACTTTTGTATCTTCTAGCAATTTCTCAAAAGGATTAATACTTCTATAAATGAAACAGCTGCCCACACAAAAATTAAAGCAGCTATTGCTAGCACTTTATACTTCATCTATAAAGGCACAAAAGGTAGCAAGAAGTTTTGTACATATATTTATCAGGGAAATAAATTGAGCCAGAAAGCAGTTTTCTGACTTCTGAAGACATTTGCTGTTCGTGGATGGCAAACATTAAGCTTTACAGCTTTCTTATGAAGCTACACATTATGTCTCTGAAAGCCAACTGTGTCAGAAAAGTGATCCTGTAGGTTTCCTGGAGGAGCCTAAGAACACAACAAAAAATCCACTAACCAGGAGCACTAGATTTTGACAGAGACAGCACAGCTTCCTCCCACTAGTGATGCTGATGGATGTTTGCTGTGCCAAAACTGACAGTGACAAAAGAGGCTTTAACATGAAAGAGCCTTTCCAGCCCCTCTTGACACATCTGGGAAGGCTGATACTGACGAGAGTCAAATATTATGAATGATTGACATCCCTAAAACAAACAGGGAAGTGGTGTGTCTTCAAAGAGCAACCACTATCACTGCTGGTAGGATTTTTTGTTAATGGTTGTTGCCATGACTGGTTTTCCTGCCTGTGGCTTAGAGGACAGACAAGTGTTTCTTCACCCTGTCTTTCTCTCTGCTGGCACCAGTCCAGCCCTGCCCTTGCTTCTTAGCTCAAAGAAACCAAAAACAGTTATGCTGGGATCCTCAACATAGAAAAGAGACTTTCTTGAACTGGGATGTTACTCACTACATATATAATTCAGGAAAATATAAAAATTCATGTGAAAGCAAAGGCAGAACAGAGAAAGTAACAAATTGTAGGGGACTGGCCACTGTTCTCATGTCCTGTTTTATTCCTGCCTGGTAAGCATGTCCCTGTTGTCTCCAGTGCCTTTTCTCCAATCTCCCAGCAACGCTCAGCTTTGTCTTCCTAGGGTGAAATATCCAAGCAAGCGATGAAGAAAAATGCATTGGTACTTTTTATGTCCATCTCAATTCTGAGTGGTGGTCCACCACTGTTTGAGAAGTCCTCTGTGGAACCCTAATCCCTAATGCAGCGCAGGAAGCACTATCCAACAGCTGACCTGCCTGTGGTTTCCCACACCACATCTCAGTTCAGGACATAGGTAGTGGCAAAGTAACTTGAATTTCTTGAGAAAAGAACTATAGTGTATTTTGGGCAGAGATTAGTACCTGCTGCAAATATTCAGACAGCAAAAAAAAAGTCAAATTTATACTTGCTAAGGATCTAGTCCATCAAGGAACAGAATAAATTCAGTATTCAATTAAGGAAACAAGAACTTAATTTTAGTGCAGATTAGGATCATGACGTAAAACACAGCATCCTACAATCTATCACAGTTAACATGATTTTAATGGATCATTAGAAATGCTTATTGAACCTATGAGTTTCTGGGCACTATTTCGAGATCAGTAATAAAAAATAACTCATTCTCTAGTTACCTCCTAAAGCAACTTAGCATACCACAACTGATGAAGAATTACAGTCTACTTGAGAAAAGATACTTAACTCCTTACAATGCAGCAGTAAAAGATGCCTGATCAGAGATTAAATTTGAAAGCTTTGAGTTTGATGGGCTTTGAGAATACCCTTATGTAAAATATTGTAGTTTATATTCTTATTTTCTTTCCAAAATGATTGTTTTTCAACGGACTTCCTAATTTGAGCATACAAGCAGAAAAATGTCAGTATTTCTTTCCAGGTATGTAAAATTTGTAACCATTTATCACAGTGCAGAACCCTGGATAAAACACTGCATAAATCACATACCTAGCTCTATCTGCAGCTAAAGAATTTATATACATCCAGAATCAGACATCAGGGTGGCTAATTATGAAGAACTCTTTTTTAAGTCAACATGAATCCTCTACAGTTACTTGCAACCACACATACCCTCCTTGCAGAGGAGTTCTCCTTCCTACTCTGCTGCTTTAATCTGTCTTCATATTTACGATGCTCTGAAGAATTTTAATAAATATTCTATGTGGTATCCATAAAGCATATAAATTTATTAACTAACAGTCAGCACAAAAGCCTCTAAAACAGCATCCACTCCTTTTTCACACATGATCGTCAAGTTCAATACCACTATAAAGGTTAAGTTTATTAAGCATTAGAGAGATCTGAGCTTTCAGCAAACCACTCTTTTACTTTTCCCTCCTCTTTTTTTGGGTTGCTTTTTGTTGTTTTGGTGTTTTTTCTGTGTGTTTGGTTTGAGTTTTGTTGTTTTGGTTTTTTTTTTGTTAGGGAAGGAAAGAGTAATAAAAGGTGCACAGCTAAATGGTGACCTTTAGAAGTACTTTGTATTCCTTGAAAGGAAATGTGCTGTATTGGATTGTTAGTTTTTATATGATTAATTAATCTGGCAAGCTAACTGATAATTTTTGCTAGGTGAGAACAATGAAGTAGATTGTTTACCTTTATATAAATTCTGTAATAAATGCACACCACAGATGAATAACTGCACTGCTTTATCACAGTAATGTACTTTTTTTTTTTTTGAGATACATTTTTAAACATAAAACAAATGCATCCATTTGGGTAAGTTATCTGAAAGCATATTTTTTTCAGGCAGCAAGTCCTTCATGGATATAAATCATCATCACCAAATAATAAAGGTCTCCTATTTACCACGATGACAGATGTCATAGAATCATCAACAGCCCTGGCACCAGCAAGCTAACACATCTCAGTTTGGGATTATTGCCTGTGCACAATTCCTACTGTAATGCAAGTTCCACACAAACAAAAAAGCATTTAGTGGGTGAAAAGCCAGCACTGTTAAAACTGCTCATGCTGCTCAGCCTTTACTTGTACTAGCATCTGTGTACATAGGCATAAAAGTCTTTCACAAATCTGACCCTCAGAAATTACACATTAGTATGCAAGTACAGAATCATAGAGTGGTAGGTGTTGGAAGGGACCTCTGGAGATTGAGTCCAACGCTCCTGGTGTGTTCACTATAGAGTCCCTTATGTGGAAAAGACCTTTAGGACCATTGAGTTCAATAATAAACCACATTGCCTAGCCCACCAGAAGCTGTGGAAACAGATGATGAGGTCCTTCAGCTGGGTTAGCTCATGTCTGCCATGTCCTGTTGCCTGGATGAGGCCATCAGTACCGATACATAGGGAACTTGTTAGATACACTGTTGCCACATAAGCAAAGTAAATAAGATATGAATGCTCTAATCCTGGGAAAATGGTAGGCGAGAAGCATCTCAAGCACAAAGGCTTAATAGTACATTAAGCAGCATTTGATCTTGCTGGCAGAAGGAAACAAATTCCGTTCCATAAGCTTTTTCAGATACCACATCACCTGAGATTTCTGCTAGAAAACATCACTATTAACAGTGACTTGACCCTATTTAGGTTCCTCACACAGACCCATTGGCAAAGGTTTGGGAAGGGCAGTGCTAAAATCTGTGAGCCAACAGTTTCCATTTTGGTGTTGCACAATGTAGGAGGCAGCAACAGATTTTTAATTCAGAGACTGAACTAATTAATTTGTGGTTGATTTTGGCAGCCAGAAGCATTTTTCTATGAAAGAGAAATGAATTCTTTGGCAAATAACAGTGTTTTTCTTCCCAAGTGCTCGACTCAATGGGCAAGACTCTCCCTCAACTCAGGCCCCACCCCAAAACAAATCCCCCAAAACTACTTTTTTAACAGTGTGATTGATAGAAAAGTATAACAGACAAAAGCATCAACTGAAAAGCCAGAGTCTCCAAGTGACTCTCCTTTAGCCATGGTTTACAGAAATCAGTGGGAAAGGGACAAAGGGAAAAGAAAACCTGAGTTCAAGTCCAAGTGCTTTTAATGTCCAGACCAGAATCCTGGCAGGAGGGGAAAACGACCACACAGGATTTTAGATTTGTTGTGTTTCTTTCAGGAAACAGCTACAAGATCATAGTTGCCTTTCCTATTCAAGCCTATGGACCATCTGGGAAACACGTTTTATTTTTATTAAAATTATGTTCCAAGAAGGTTTTCAATTGCTGGGATCTCACCTCCTTGGCTTTGGAAAGATAAATCTAGACTGTTCTGTTGATAGGAAAGGGCAGAAAGGAATCAACATGACAGGAGGAGGACATGTTGTAAATGAGAAGCATGTTTGCATCAGGTATGAAGGAGAAAAATGCATATTGATGTATTTTACAGTAGAGTTATACTGACAGTATTTTACCCTTCTCATAACTGCAAATGAGGAGCAAGATTAATTTTACAGCAGCAGATTCTCTCCATGACTTCTAGAGAATTAGATTAAATTAATGTTTCAGTTGTGCTTAATCTAAATTTGTCTTCTAAACTGGAGGCAAATGGTTTCTAATCACTATTTCTGTACTGTCTGATCTTAAAGTTTCATCAATTTTGTTTCCCACCAATACGATTAAACTCTTAGTCAGGCAAGAAAACACTATTAGTAAGCAAATCAATTTCTTTTAGAACTCTGTCGTACTACCAGTTAATAGTAGTAACTTCTTCAACCAAAACAGTAAAAATACACTGGTCTTGAACTTATTTTCTAGTTATATACTCACCTGTGAGCATGCAATGTTTCTTCCCTCTCATTCTGCCTGTCCCAGACTAGCAACATACAGGACATAAATTTGAATTTCCATCTATACAACTCTTTACAAAGAATGGGCTGTTAGAATCATAAACTACCAAATAGTGTAATTTTGACTTATTTAATGAAGGATGGAATTAATTTCTACTTTATAAAATGTAACTCCAATTAATACTGAGGATAAAACACCCTGCACTATTCTCAAAAAGTAATAAAACATCTGGGTTTAACAATAATCTGGCAGGAGAGTACTATACATAACAGAAATAAAATTCCTCATTGCCATTCATCATGTTCTATCTTTAAAATTATACTGGGCTCACTCATTAATTACAGATAATAGATAACTAAATTGTATCACCACGCCCTGGAAAGCTGGCACACCAACTGCTACAAGAGCATAAAACCATTAAGTTGGCAAGATCCCTTCTTTGTCAGCAGCAGGATTTCACACCACAACCCTCTGTCAGTCATTTACCTTCAGCTGTACCTCTGAAATATATCCATTCATAAGCACTTTATGCATTACAACTGGGTCTAATAGGTGAAAACAACTTCTCAGGGTGGGGCAGGGGAATTAAGGGATTCCTGAGCACTGCTTTCAAACAAACAAGTAAATCACCTGCCAGCGGCACAAGGTACAGGGAACTCTGCTGCTTTGAGCTTAATCCTTTTGTTGTACAGGTATGCTAAACATACTGGAGGATAAAGTCTGTCTGTTACCTTAATACATCCACTTAATTTAGAGCAAGTGCACAGTGTAAGCTCTGGCATTTTAATGAGACAACACTCAAGCACCCCCATAGGTGCTGAGGCACTGCTGCAGCACCAGCTTCTGACAAAGCAGCACATCTTGGAAAAAACAAACCACTATGGAACTTCAACCCCAGCTATCAGCCCTGACACACCACCACAGATCTCCAGACAATGTCAGCTTCTGGGAACTTTCCCTCTTCCCAGTACCACCCCACACCAGGACCAGCAAGTTTTACTCTGTAAAGCAAACAAAAGGGATGTGCTCTCCCCAGTCCCCTGCCATCACCCCTCCATTGCTGGTGCCTGCTATCTCCTTAACAACCACTCCCTTAGGACACTCCAAAGGTTTGGTGCATCTGATTCCTCAGCTGGCCCTGGTTTTAGGTAGCTGCCTCCATCAGTTGAAGTCCTGAGCTAGAAGGATTAAGGACCAAATCTCTCCAGTCAGTACATTCCCCAGGTGTCAGTCCCTTCTGCACCCCTGAAAGAGCAAGGACAAGGATTCCATGTCACCCCAAGCTCCCCTGGGCAAGGAGAGGAAGCTTTGTGCCTTGCACAAACACTTGCAAAGAAAATGGTATTTATTCATGAAATGACAATCCATCCTGTCCTGCTTAGCAACAGTTTTCCCACCCACTGCAAAGCATTAATAATGTATTTTTATCTACTTTCAACACCACACCTGTGTGATAAAATTTTTAATTCTTTTGAAAAATAAACTCTGCCTCAAGTGAGGATAACTCCTGTACCACACCAGTAGATGTAGGTTTTTGACAGCTGACTGGCAATAAACAATCAAAGATTTGAACAAAAGATAAAAAACTTGTCTGGGGTACCATTTCTGCCAAGGAATTAAATGGGAAAGTGAGGAACAGCAAGGCAAGAGGATAAAATACCCTTGACTTAGAGCAAAAGAAGTCTGCAGCTGACATTGGCTTGGAAGGAAGGAAAAAAAACCCTAACAAACCATAATCACACAGCTGTTATTTCTACCTACTAATACACAGACCAGATTTCAGAGGAAATCCTCCTTCTGTACACATTTAAGGGTGACAAGAAAGCTTAAATTGTCACAAGCATTTGATTAGTACGTTACAGATGGAATCTAAAACTGGTAAGTTAATATTCAACAACTCCCTGGGGTATCAGACTCCCATGAATACATCTCATTTACCTGGGCCAATCAACCTACATTCACGCTTTCCCACCACCTGACACCCTACTCTGCTAGTAAAAATA
>JAOEGS010015245.1:151216-162677 GCA_025447755.1 Corythornis vintsioides
AAATAAATAAATAAATAAATAAATAAATAAAAACTAATATTTTCCTGGAAACAAATATTTATGCCATTCTATTACTGATAAACACTTCTCCAAATTTCTAAATATAGATCAGTAGCTTCATTGCAAAACTTAATCACACATCATTCCTTAAGAACTGCTTAAAAGTGGGCTTTAGAAACTGTTCACAGAAGGTAATAAAACACACTTTAAGTCACATAACTTTTAAACACTGTGCCAGCCTTTCTATTGCTGAAAAAAAAATGGTGTTCACAAGTTGAACAGCCTTTACTAACACTACATATACCCTTCCAGTCACTAATTAGCTGATAATATTTTGTGTGTCTGTAATGCACAATTCGAATGCCTTGCTTACCAATGTGTTTAGTATTCTGCAAATAAGTCTTTGTACCAATTAAATCCCTTGTTATTATGAAAATGCTTCCATACTGTTGTAATAACACAGGATAACACAGTCAATGCTACTAATCATGAGGCTATTCTTCAAATAATTGCAGGATTTATGAGTAATCACTGCTAAGGATACAATACTATTCAGTACAGAGTACACAAAATTTAATAATACCTTTCAAATAAATCTGATTAATGTTACAGTATTTTTTAAGTGAGCCATGTACATAAAATAAAAATCTTCCCAACAAACTAAGTGTTGCTTATCTGCCAGTTGCTGGAGGAGGAGAAAGAGTGAGGAAGAGACGATTTTCTTCATGAAAATGCCAAGAAGCCTTTATTTATTAATTTACAGCTCTTTTTATAACCTTTTAACCTCAACGTAATTGGACAAGAAGTCAGCCACCCCCTGGGGTGATTGGCTGGGGTGTCACAGCACCCATAGTATATATGGGTATAGTATATAGTATATAACATCTCTCTACCATTTTACAAACAGCTGCCACCAAGGTCACAGATGGTGGGAGCCTTAGTGATCCCACAAGAAGGAAAATTCCAGGCAGTGGTTCTTTTAGCATCCACAACTAAGCAGCAGTATTTTACAGTGCAGTAATTTACTGTAGCTATTTTGCAGTAAACATCCTTTACCTGTGCCTACAGCAACACCTGAATTTGAAGTGCCCTCCCAACCCCACAGCCTTCAACCTTCTACCATTCAGTCCTGGATGTGGCCAAGACTAGGGCATGTGTGCAATTTCCTCACCTCCCAAAGAGGAATTTCGTCACCTCCCAAGAAGGACTGGCAAAGCTGGCTAATAAGGTGATGGGAATTATGCTTCAAGAGTGCAGACAGTTATTGGCATTCACTGGGGGACGCAAGGGAAAAACAAGGGACCAAGCAGTGAAATCAACACCTTGAAGAACCCCCACTTCTGGCAGACTGGCTGTCTGTGGGACTTTGACACAGAGTATTTCTGGAGCAGTAATTCAAGGATACCTGCAAGGGTTATGATTGCTTTCTCATCACCTTGGAAAGTTCCAGGTTTCCTGTATTGCTCTAAAAATACAGTGTGTTGGAATATAGATCCATACCTTCTGGCCAAAAAAAATAATAAGTAAAAAAAAAAAAAAATTACATCTGTCTGCAACATTCATTTAGAATTCAAAAGGAAAACATGGGGATGTCCGCTAAAGAAAATATATTACTTGGCAAAAAAAATGGACACAGAAAACTTCAACTTCAATACTAACATTTATCTGTAAAAAGTACTCTCTAAGATATCAATAATAATGTATTACAGACAAAATATAATAAATACATACAGAGAAAGAAAAAAAAGATCTCAACAACCTGTTCTAGATAAACAAATCTATTTATTTTCCATTCAGAAGATATTGGTTGATTATGCAAACCACTCTATTAGCAAATCCCTCCAAAACCAGAAGATTAAGTATTCCACAGAGAGATTAATATTAGGTAAACTGTTGCTTCTGGTCTCCTGCCCAGTGAATGTTCTTCTAAAGGAAAAAAATATGACTGTGCCAACCATCTCTACACAACATCAACCCCACCCCTTCATTTTTTAAAAAAGCAAATTACCACATACTGAGAGGAAACTTTTACTGATTTTATTATGGACAGAGCTTACCCAAAAGGCAGTAGTATCACAAGCATCCTTCATAAAACTACTACAGGGAAAAAAAAAAAAAAAAAAAAAAAAGAGGACCCTTTGCACAGAGGCACAGCACTAGACAATTAAAATGAGAGGAATAGATGTGAAAAGCTCTTCAGAAAAACAGCTATTCTCCACAAGTCCTTAACGATAATGGAAAAAAACCCCAAAACATCCAATTCTTATTTTAATGCACCCAAATTACATCACCAAATAAATTTTACAGGTATTTGCACTGTGCTTTCAGGGGCAGCAGGTTACTTCTAAATAAAGACAAAATTATTTCTACCCAGGGCAAGGTCCTAAAATTATATATAAAGTATAAAAACACATGTCTACCAAGTCTAACTTAATTCAAACTGGGGTCTTAGTGTCAGGATGGGGAAATAAAACGTACTTTTTCAAGCTGCAATAGAGTTTTTTGAAAGCAGAAAGTTTGTTTTCTGACTTTCATCAGAAACTTTCTTCAAGCTTCCTCAACCTATACACATGCCATGCACTCTACAAGCAATATGTGGCAATCTAGCTGTTCATTTATTGCATTCTTCAAAAATTATACTAAATTATACTAAAAGTCATGCTACTCGTTTTTTTATCCAAACATGTAAAATGTGTCAAAAAAGTTACTTATCTAAACTGTACAATAAATAATTTATTTTAGCAAAGCAAATATCTGAAAATATCTGAAAACGTTAGATTCAAACCCATTTTATTGCATTTTGGTAGCCATGGAATCATGGAAGATTTTCTTTCCTTTATTATGTAGATTCTTTAATATGTGAAGGAAACAATAATAATTCCATTTAAATAAACTACAGAAAAGACAGACAGAGGCCTGGTACAGTTAGAAGGCTCAGATTAGTAATTAATGATAGCAAATCTAATCTTTTAGCAGTGAAGCAAGTTAGGAAGATTTACAGGTCTGAATTTTTAACCTATGTTTCATTAATCTACTTGTTTGCACATATGTAAAGTGTACTGTCAGGATGTGCCATGTTGGAGACAGGAGAATATGGAGCAGCTCTACCCTTGCAAACACAGAAACAGTTCCATAGCATTCACACATTATCTTTTTCAGTGAAAAAAAATTCCTCAAGAGGCACTTTTTACCATGCATACAGCACCTGCTACCATCACCAGCACCCCCGCCCTTCCACACCTTTACCATCTCATCCTGAAATTCAAAGGTAAACAGCCTTTGTCTGCCTTCCAAGCTGTCACTCTGAAAGCCACCCATGGGCAAAATCACAGATACAGCAGGAAGTTAAATAAACGAAATACATGCCTTAAGCTGTCATTTGAATCCATGTATATCAAACATACGCAACAAATAATACAACAACCAGTATTAACACCTTTATCCTAACTTCCATTTCTTTGTTTGTTGTTTAAATTATATTGTTCGCAGCACCTGGCCGTAATCCTTAGTATTACATTTAATTTGTACACATATTACAGTATCATCCAGAAACACAAGGTGAAGGAGCAACATGCCAAACACAGCATCTTGAAAAACTTTCAACATTAATTTAAACGCACAGGTTTTTTGGATGCTGTACAGACCTTTATTAGGTGCCTGCATGTAATTCATTTCAATTAATAGATTAATGTAAGAGCAACTTATTTTTTATGCAGATAAAATACCCACACACAGAAAATTCTCCTTTGGGTTTTGATTGGTTTTGCTTTAATCAATTTAGTTGATAATAATTAAGCCTCAAAACCTGCATGCCTAAATGACGTACTGCAATTTATTTTGATTACAGATTTTTTTGCCATTTTTATCTTGCCATTTAATAGGCAAACATAAAATCACACATCTCCTTGGTAATAAACTGAGCCCAGATCAATAGCCAAAGAAGTCTCTCTAACCCCAAGATGGGGAGTCCCTCCTGACTCCAGTGGCAGCAGCTGAAGGGGCCCCAGCTCCCACTGCCCCACAGTCACCTTCTGGAGACAGGTAGCCATGTCCATATCAATTGAAGTGACAACAAAGACTTCCCAGATAGGGTTATCAAACAGTACAGTCAAGCCTGCAAACCTTCACTAATGGATTCGTGCCTTTGCTCAGCTGCCCTAATTCCACTGGGTTTTGGCACAACCCACACCTCAACCCCTCCAGGCCTTACACAAAGCACAATTCTCACTCTCTCACTTTTTTTCCTGACATGTCTGATATTAGTTGTTTGTGCTCCTACACAGTGAGTGATAGCTGATTAATATCTCCCTAGCTGCACTATGTGAAACTGCACCAAGGAAGGAACCTGTTATTGATGGTACAATACATTATAATAGAATTTTATATAGATCTTATGGATTTTTTTCCCCCTTCACCTACCAGCATTATTTCAGCAAGAGGTTTAACCAAGAGTCAACCTGACTTTTGTTTTAATCTCTCAACTGCGACAATATAATTAAGCTGAGAATGATATATCAAAGTGCCATACACAAAGACAAATCGACAGGAGTAATTTTTACTACTCGAGGGCCTTCAGTTTCATATATCATAATATCCTGTAAAGCAAGCCCACTGACATCTGCTTGACTATAAAAGCAATAGCTTGGTATAAACCTCAATTCATCCTTCCAACAGGCATATGTGCACCTTGCTTATTACCAGCACTATGTGCATTACTACAGTTGAAACCTGCATCATTCAATATTTCATTTCTTTATTAACTACTTACCACAAATCGGAGAGCAGAACTTGCCATAATTCTTGCACAACAGTGTTTCACATGAGCATTCTGCTGAAATTATTTTAAACGTTTTAGCAGCTTGACAGATATTTTGTTTTCTTTTGAAGACGTTAAAGAATTTAGCATATCTGGTTAGGACGCAAATATGTCTCCTCTTTTGTGTTTTGGGTTGGGGGTTTTGGTGGTTGTTTTATTGTTTGGTTAGTTGCGGTTTTGTGTGCGGGTTGGGTTTTTTTTGATTGTTTATTCTGTTCTTGTTTGTTTTGCTTTGCTTTGTTTTGTGTTTGGTTTTTTGTGTATTTTGTTTTGTTTGTTTATTTGCTTTTTAAGAATGGAGGACTTGTATTCAAACACTCATTGTTTCTCGCTTCACTTCTAGTTTTGAAGCTTTTCAGCACTGGAGCAGCTCCTAGTTCTGTACCTACAAGAAGGAGAACCTTATTTACAGCCAGCATCCTAAGGCTCTATGGTAATGCAATTATTGTTATCATCATCACCATCAGTATCAGCACAATCAATCTGAGTATGTGCTTCTAATGAGTTCATGTCTCCAGGCAGTTAATGTTCAGACTGATTTTCCGGGTTTTCTTATTGTTAAGTAACCATTCTTTGCAATAAATAAATTGAAAGCTTTATAAAATTAAAATTAGTACTTAAAAAGCAACTATGAAAAATCTGATTATAGCAAAAAAAATAAAAATAAAAATAAAAAATCAAAAATCAAGCAGAGCAGATTAACCTAGCTCCTAGCTCATTTGGGGGGCAAATTGTATTTACTGGGTTAAGTGATATGTCTTGGAATGAGGCAATTATATATTTGGGCTCTTCCATAGAAGAATAATTACCTTGAAATAAATAAAAGATACACATGAGATCAAATTCTCTCCCATACAGAGAATTTGTTTTCTGCACATTCCTGTGTGATTCATTACAATAAATCTCCCTGCAGTCCTCAGAGAACACCAGGGACTAATCCTTCTTGGCCATGAGATACCAGAGAAATTCCAACTTTGGGAAAAAAAACCCAACCAACCAACCAACCAACCAACCACCCACATATAAAAGACTGAACTATTTATGTCTCTAACCTTGTGCAGTGATAAGATCTGAAAACTAGAAAGGCCTGTGTGGGGGCAGGAGATATCAATGGCTGTCAATAGTACTCCATGGCTCTACCAACCTCCCCTGGCTCCTTGCAGATAATTAACAATAGGGAGAGATATATTCTGTGTAGGTGGGTTGGTGTCTTTTCCCTGAATTAATTTCTTCAGCTAACTGCTGGGACATGGCCAAGGGGAGGTCTACCACACCAGAAGTAGCTCATGCAAATCAGGATACTTAGGATACTTGCCACCTATATCCTAAGTATGAAGAGACAATAAAATACTGATCTGAGTGAACGCACCACCGAAGAGCTCATATTTGAATTGATTCTGTAAGATGTTGCTGGATCCATTGGTGGTGGCATCTTTTCTTCTATCTTTCTCTCTCTTCCTCCTGGCCATATTTTCCTTTCTCCTCTTGCTACTCACTTCTTCTTTATTTTCCTTGATACTTAGTTGCTCCTTAAAGCAATTAATAAGAAAATGACCCCATGCCAAAACACTTTTATCCACACCATTTATTGATTGTTGTGAGGTAAAACCAATAAATTGTTTTGTACTGTTCTCTACTGGCTGTGGTCCTTCATTCAGGGAAAGCCCTTTTGGGAGATCATAATGATTCACCTCCATTGTCACCCTCAGTGGGACAAGACACCAACTTAATTTGTTCTTGTCTAATAAAATACTCTGCTACAGAAGTTCCAATTGTGAATAACTGCCAGTCTATCTTATTAATCAATCTTGTGCATATCATTCGAATTACAGTGTTAGACTCATTTTCAGCTGCCTGTTTCCAAATATTTTGCAGAAAGCCACCATTTCCAAAGCAAGCATATAAAGAAAAGTGAAGGTGAAAACTTTTTCATTATCTGAGGAGACAGCCTATTACCTATATCTTCTCAGATATGCATCCATCCACACCTAATGAGTCTTATGATTTAGTCAGAACACATTCATAAAGATGATTCATAGTTGTTATGCAGCCACTTGATGTTAATAGCAAAGCTGATGTCTTAAATCACAGCTGTTTCCCTATGATAGCCAAGGGGCAAAGCGACACTTTGGAAAGCAGAGGAAAGAATTTATTAGGGCAACTTTGTGAAAGCACCATTTACAAGAAAAATGTGAGGCAAAACATCAGGGTCAGAAGTGCTATAACCAAATCACTAGATGGTATTAGAAGCCATACAGTAATCCGCATAGCAAAGATGTTAGTAGCTATTGGCCCTCCCTCTGCATATGTTAATATTGCCTAAAATTTACTATATCTCAGTCAAAAAAATTAATATTTCATTTTAATTTTATCTATAATCTGTTCTCAGTGTCTCATTCTACAGAGATGCACAATAACTGGTATCTGATTCATAACAGGCAAGTTACAGAAAGCTGGGGAGGGACTTTTTACAAGGGCGTGTAGTGACAGGACAAGACATAATGGTTTCAAACTGGAAAGGAGTAGATTTAGATCAGAAATTAGGGAGAATTTTTCCACTCCTAGGTGGTAAGACACTGGGACAGGTTGCCCAGTGAAGTTGTGGATGCTCCATCACTGGATGTGTTCAAGACCAGGTAGGATGGAACCTTGAAGAACCTGGTCTAATGAGAGGTGTCCCTACCCATGGCAGGCAGGCTGGAACTGGATGATCTTTAAGGTCCCTTCTAACCCAAACCATTCTGTGATTCTATAAAGTGTCACTCTTTCCTAGACTAGGAAACCCCAACTGAAAATAATACGTTTTAATCAACTGCTATTTAGCAACTGAATTGATTTGCTGATTTTTAATTATATAGATTGAGGGACAGATAATACAGGATGTTAAGTGTATCACTACTAAGCCAGTGATAAACACCAAATAACCCAGTGCCTTCATGAAAGAAGACAAAGCTCTACTGGATCACAGAGCATACAGGGGTTTAGAGGGCTGAATCCTCTCTACATACATCCCATTCAGATGTAATTTGACCCAGAAACACTCAGTTCATGTAGACTGCAGACACTTGAAGCTTTAAAGAATAATGTATCTTTGCAGACACTGTGAGGATGGAATACCAGTGAATTTGTCATTCCATAAATTATAACAATGAGGGACAAGGTAAGAATTGGTTCTTGGAAGTCTCTTGTATATCTCGTAGATAGAGATGTCGCACAATTGAGCTCTGATGAGAAACAGGTGAATTTTTAACTAGCAGCAACAATCCCTGACATTTCACTCACTTTCAGTGGGACTCTGTTTGCTTTAGTCATTGCTATTTAAAATATCTGAATTAATCCAGCAGGATTTCCAACAGAAGTAAATTGTGATTATGCACAGAAGTAGTCTCATTTCTGACTCCACTCTTGTGACCAGTAACTCCTAACAATAGAAATACTGAGCTCAAGTTCCCTTTACCAACCATATGGTATTCTTAACAAGGAATGAAATAACTGCCAAAGTGGAAAAAAAAATACAGAGACAAGAACAAGTTGTGCATACATCCTAGAAATGTGGAATAATTGCACAGATTAAGTAGGTCAACTACAGGCATGGATTTCTTTTAAGGAGATCCAAAATCAT
The DNA here is from genome assembly GCA_025447755.1 of Corythornis vintsioides. Lineage (NCBI taxonomy): Eukaryota > Metazoa > Chordata > Aves > Coraciiformes > Alcedinidae > Corythornis > Corythornis vintsioides. The sequence goes on from JAOEGS010015245.1 coordinate 159,655, forward strand.
ATGAAAAGGCTGCATGTGAAGGCACGCTCCAAAATAATTCACATCTGCAAACAGACCCGTCTTACTGAAAATAAGGGAGGCAAAACTGAAACCACCTACCCTCAGGAGCTTCCCCAGGAAAGCCAGTCTCATTTCCCAACTTGCTCGCTGGAAAGCTGCTGTGGAATAACCGGAGTGACGGATAAGCACATGTCGCACAACTACTTCTTAATGATATTTTTGTCAGGTGATTTGCAAGCAGCAGCCTGGATTGGATATGAAATTATCTTCTTTACAACCACCAGCTAGTATTTTGCATTAGAAGAAATTGCTATTCAAAATGCATGAATAGGGCAATCGCTGCCTTTCTTGTACCTACTTCTTTTCTGAAGTGAGCTCTAAGGTTTTCTATTAGTATTTAGATTTGCAATGTTATTTTTCAATATAGAGATGAGCCTGTGTATCCAAAATAAAAAGGTAACAGGAGGTTAAGAACAACCCTGTTCAAAAAGACAAGACCTTCTTTTTTTTTGGGAAAGGTTACTTCTAAAAGGAAAAAAATCTGAGGAAGAAATTGCTGATGGCTCTGAGAAATATGTGGATCAGTTTGGTTAGTGGCCTTTTGGGGAGGAAGAAGGAAAAGCCATGCACACGGCATGCGGATTTCTTCCAGCTGCAAAATGCACATGGAGATTTTTAATTCATGGACATCTTAAATCTTCAAGTTATCAGGAGTCTTTTAATCTTAAGAAAGTCACAATTTTTTCTTCCTAATTTAAGAAAAATAATACTAATTTTTTGAAAGTGAAAAGCTGGAAATATAATCCATTAGGAGAGTCTAAGATTTCTGGAAGTGCTGAAACATTAGGTTTATAATGACTAACTGATGCAAACCTGAACTAAAGATGATGTTTTCCCCCAAACTACATATGCGGCTGAAAAAGAAGGTGCTCCATTTCCCATGCACAGGAGCATACACAGCCCCAGAGACCTCATGCCCGAAGCCCTGGGAAAGGTCAGTGGAAGTCCAGGCAGTGGGACATTTTGTTAGAAGCAAGCACTAATCTGCCATGCAAAGCCCAGAGCTGGAAAAGGTGGACCCGCAAAGGCAGCTGGCCTTGGGAAAGAGAAGACATCAAAAATTCAGAGCTAGGGAAAACCTCTTGTCTCTACTCTACACTCCATCATGTGTCAGTTCCTCTCTGAAGTAAAGCAAGATAGAGATAGATGCACTTGTCACATCTTTAGCAGACTGAAAGATCCCTCCGCCCTACCAGTAGAGAAGAGTCAAGGAAACATCAGATGGTGTACACAGTAGTTCTTATTTAGACTTCTTCACACTCACAGGCAAACTGCTGCACCACACCAGGGTAGGAGTCTCCATAATATGAACTCTTGCATGTGCTGGCAATACTGACTCAGAGTCTCCAGATGAGTGAAAAACATGATCTTACTGATAAAGACTATGTATAAAATAAAATTGTACAACTATGGCTGCTAAGTTCTCTACTCCCTTCTCTACCCACATATAAAAAAAATTAAGCATATTAAATAATTGTAAACATAGTTAGAGACCATTGCATGCGTCCTTATCCTGCCTGCTTATCAGGCTGAACTGCAGCACTATTATGGCATGAGAGGGGAAAAAAAAAATTACTGAAACAAAGGAGAGCAAACTACCGAAGAACAACGTGTAGTTGTAAATTAATGGAGATTTGGGAGGATCCAGGAATGTTCCTGAAGCTTCTTCCTCCTCTTTATAATGTCAAGCTTCTAATTTACTTCATTTATATTAATAAACATGGGATTACACAACTATTAGTCTAGTTGAGAACTGCACTAAAGCTCACTAAATCTGTCTCTAATTATTATGATTAATGGTCCAAAACTATGAGCTTCTCAAATTAAAAAAACTAAAGCAACTGTATAGAATAAAGGATATTTTTCTTGGTAAACATGGTCTTCAGTCTTTTTAGTTAATGAAATCTTGAGCAGTCCGTTCAATAATACTGCTTTTAATTCACCATAACTACCTATTTACACCGATTTGCATCAGTTATGCTGCCACTGTGCATTTATTTAAGATTAAGTCTAAATTGCACAAAACCTTAGATGCATGCAGAAATGGATCTTCATGAGCTGACTACTTTGGTCTTATTGTTTTTTTCACTGCTTTTGGAGTGTGTGCTATATATGAGTTTTTGTACTACTACTCACCAATACTTGTTTTTAAAGGACAAAATCTTAATTTAACACTCGAGGTTTGTAAAGCAAACTTCCTTTCATCAATCACTTATTGATGAGTTAAAGAATATAACAGCTGAAATACTTACAGGAATTACAGTTCTCCATTACTTCTGTGTGTAATACTAACCTCTGTTATTTTACAGTGATTTTTAAAGAATATTAAAGCATGCTAATCACATGACCTAAGTTAATTATAGAATTTACAGGTGAGAGACATTATAACGAGAGTCTCATCAAACCCACAAAGGAAGTATCACCTATTTTCAGTTCTAATTACCCTTACATTTGGATTTCTAGATTTTCACTTTTACCCAACAATGCCTGAAGACAGTTGCAAGGTCTGAGCCAAAGACCATCTCACAAACATGATTAGAGGAAAGCAACTGAAAATCAGATCTTGGCTCATTCTTAGCACCCCCTGAATGGAAGGCATCTAGTGAGGACCACATCCACTACATCTAATTTCCAAAAAAGAAGATAACACACTTCCCAAGCGTCATTGTTTAGTGTCAGGGCAGCCCAGACCGATAATACACACTCTCTTTTAACCCCTCTCCCTCGCCAAAGGGGAAGAGAAAATGAATAAGGGAGAGAGACTTAGTGATTATAAAAGGAAACTAGAACAATTTAATTAAAATGAAAATAATAATGAAATATATACAAATATGTACAAAACCAGTACCAAACTCAACCCCCCTGATGGTAATTACGTCACCGTCACTGATTCATAGATTCATAGATTCATAGATATTAGGGGTTGGAAGGGACCTAGAAGATCATCTAGTCCAACCCCCCTG
>JAOEGS010015245.1:179365-191104 GCA_025447755.1 Corythornis vintsioides
TACCAAGATGATGAAGGGAGTGGAGCATCTCCCTTATGAGGAGAGGCTGAGAGAGCTGGGGCTCTTTAGCCTGGAGAGAGGAGAATGAGGGGGGACCTCATCAATGTCTATCAGTATGCTAAGGGTGCGTGTAGGGAGGATGGAGCCACTCTTCTCAATGTCATCCAATGACAGGACGAGAGGCAACGGGAGCAAGTTGGAGCACAAGAGGTTTAGGGTCAACACAAGGAAAAAATTTTTCACAGTGAGGGTGACAGGGCTCTGGAACGGGCTGCCCAGGGAGGCTGTGGAGTCTCCTTCTCTGGAGACACTTAAGACTTGCCTGGATCTGTTCCTGGGTGACTTGGTCTAGGTGATCCTGCTCGGGCAGGGGGATTGGACTAGATGATCTTCTAGGTCTCTTCCAACCCCTAACATTCTGTGATTCTCTGCTCACATACAAGCTGGACCCATCCCTACTCACAGGTCCTTTGAAGACCCATCACAATGTTCCTTGGCTTTGCTAGCAGGTCTGAAGAGGTTAATTCCTGCAGCTTAAGGGCAGCTGTAACCTACCTATTGACAATTTACAGATGTTTTGCTCACCTAATTTGTTCCACTATTCACAAAATCATGCAGTTACCTTAGCAACTACTACATTATATTTTATCTCCAAGCCTCAGAGCTGCTTCTTTTCTAAAAACAAACCCCACAATCCTACTGATACTGCATGTAACCTTTGATATTAATTCTAGCCATTTCAGGAAACATAAAAATAGGCACAAGTGTAATGAAATTAAGTCTCTTTTCTAAAGTCTATTTAAATTTTCCATTTATGAACAGATTTTTTTGTAGATTTGTTTTATTCAACTCTTTTGTATGTTTGTTATTCTTCTATGAGTCACTATTTGCATAAAGGAAATTAAGAGGACAAAGAGGAAGACCTGTTTTGATGTAGTAAGCTAGCTGGAATCTGGGTAGAGATACATAGAAGAAAATGTATGTTCTCAAACAAACAAACCAACCGAACAGCAACAATGAAAAGCCAGGAATCAAGGAAGTATCTGAAAACTGCTGCAAGAAGAAACAGATGCCTCCTTTAGGCCACTATTTTCAAAGTATCCCTGCTCAATGGATATCTAGAATGAGAACATAAATATTTTTAAATGGCAAACCATAAGAACATGGAAATTTTTTTCTGAACTGGAAGACATGTTCCTATGTAAACATACCTAGAAGTGTAATTATACTTGGAAAATATCTGCAGTTATGTACCAGCACCACTCCCCAGCGTCACCGCTTCCTGCACTAAGTAAATTTGCATTCAGTTGAAAGAAATTTGTATCAAAAGGCATGTTGACATCACATAATGTGAAATCACATGGAGACATGTAAACAAATACTGGGTAATCCTGGATCTTCACACTGCCTGTTGTAGGACGAGCCAGCCTCTGATCTAGATGTGACTTGCACTTCTTGAAGTGTTCATGTGTTGCTTACTAATACTACACTGAGCAAAGTGGATGAGAGGGAAATGCATTCCTTCTGAAGAAAGAACTACTTATTTGGGACATATTTTTGTTTTACTTAGATCAGCAGAAAATCACAGTTTGGTATTCTTTCAGAGCTGGGAAAAACTCTAACAGTTTATCTTCAGGGATGACTAAAGTTAGTGAACCTGTTGAGTCCCCTGAATTCAGTAAGTTACCAATTTAAAACCATAGATGAGTGCTTAGACTCAACTACTAATAAATTATTTTAACTATATTTCAGATTAAATATGATCATAAATACTATCTTGAGTTAATGCTTTAATGAAATAACTACTGAAAAGGTCTTATACAATACCTGTGTGATATCCCTTTATAGCTCTGACATGATGTTTGATTTTCAGCTACCTGCTCTACAGTGCCCATTTGTGCATATTTGAATACGCTAGAGAATCTAGGTTCTGTTTTTTAAAATCTAGAAATATTTAAAAGGCTAATATTCCTATTAAAGATGATTAAAATAAAAAGCAGTTGGACAGATAATTTTTCTGATCTTCCTTTTCAACGGGAAGTTAAAAGTTTTTTTAAAAAAGCACAGCATCTTTTAAAAGCCATAAAATTTTGTATGAAGCCATCAGTACAAAGTGCAATTCAAACTTGAAACTTTAATGGCAGTTAATTAAACTGTTAGTAGGGAAGTAATGTGCTATCCAATTAGTTATCAGTAATTAATCTTCCAGAAAATCTAACTGGGGCTGGGTACTTAAGCTGTAACTCAGGATTTTCTATTTCATGGACCCTTGAAGTTTTCTCCTGCCAGTTCAGACTCCTGCACAGCAATCTGAGCTCAGATGACAAGTTTTGGGTTTCTTCATCACCCTCAAGGATCCCTGGAAGACGCTACTGACTGCCACCAGGTTGGAAACATCTCTTCTAGCTTCATTTCCTCACTGTCTTATTTCTCCTTCTAGTCCTTTCTATTTCCTTCCCAACAAGCACCTATCTATCTGAAGCTCAACATGACTCTGCTTGGAACCTGATTTTTTGAAGCTGCTAAAGAAAGTCATGGAAGCTGACCAGTAATAATTACCTACACCGGTCTCTCTGTATCTTCTTGAAACCACAACTACATTTGAATGATGATTTATGATTTTTTAAAGATACAAATGTGACCCTTCCATCTTAAATACACGCCTGCCTGTACCAAGGGTCCTGTTCTGTCCTTGAACATACTTCACTCTTATCATAGACTTCAGAGAAAGAAACAAAACTCCTGTCTGCTGGTGTCTATTGCAAATTGTGTAATACACTTTCTATCGTTATCCATTAATTCACCCTGTGATCACAGAAAATGTTCTCTCCTTACCACTGATGGAAAATAAATACCTATACAAAGCAATAATACCACTTGGTCCAAAAATCCTTTACTTAGGTCCCTTTCAACAAGGGAGATACAGAATGAAACGTGCAATTACTTGGGGTTATTATTTGCATTAACATTTATTTAACTTACTGAAAAATTTTATGCAGTTAAAAGACAGAAGGAAACCACAGTAACACCAACACAGCACCAAAATACATCAGTACTTCTTATTATGTCCTTTCCCTTACACTAACAGACAGACCAAACCTCCCCTCCTCAACCTCTCCCAAGCAGTGGCATGGCTTCGATTAGCATATGAGAGAACATCCCAGTTTAGCAATGGGTGAGTTTCAGCGTTGTGTGACAAGAGTCACGATGTGCGCGGCAGCGATTTGTCTACGTGGCACACAGATGCAACTAACACATATGAAAGGAGTTACAGTAAAATGATATGAGTCATTCTACTAGTGTGATTTATGCCATTCATTTCCTGTGCATAATGCTGCACCAATCATACATTAAAATTCATAAAAACAATTCATTGCTTTTTAATGTCTACATATTTATGAGCACTCATTTGAAATGAGAATTGTTTTCTTACTGACACAATCTTCCATCTCGAAAAAAAAAAAACAAAAACAAGCCAACAAATTTTGAACACTAAAGGCTAATGACTTCAGTATTTTTTGCTGATATTAATTATACTTAGAATGCCAGAAAAGTGCAGAGACATTTACTGAAATCCAAAATACAGCAATCAAGTAATTAAGACACCTAATCCAGAGCCAATGAATGATATTCCAAACAGCAAATGTGGTGATGTAATTATAACTGCTTTAACACCTTTGCCTATAAAATTTGTACAACAAAATAAAAATTAATGGCAGCTGCAGCTGTTGGCATAAACAGAAACAGTACTTGTCTTTTTAAAGAAAGCAGATGTATTTCCTTATGTTCGGATTGCATGTAACATATTTCTATAACATCCACATTTACTTTATTTAGAGCAATTTTCTTTACACTATTGTATGAGATGGTGGACATGTGTCCTTTCAATGAAGGATTAGAAAGCAACCAAAAATGACTGAACTTCACAAACCTCTTCAACAGACTGATACACAGAGAGGGGGGGAAAATTCCCTCTTTCAAAATAAACAGAAAAGTTGCAATGTAGAAGTTGTGAGAGAATCTCCCTCTTCAGAGCACAATAAGAGACATAAAAGGTACAGACACACCCTGACCAGATAAATTATTTGCATTCATATCAACATTCATCTAACTTTATCCAGCGTGACTCCTGGATGTGTAGCGTGTCTTTCCTCCTCTTCATTACAGGAATGTGACAAGAGGGGAAGGAGCCCCAACAGCCACTTGAAATATAAAATTATTTCCTGAATGTTTTAAAGAACAGAATAGTTAATTTCTCAACACCTTTATTAAAAAGATCAAGACCTACCTATCAAGACCTTAGAACATCACCATTTCTCATTCCCCTCCAGCACCAACTTTGCCACTGTGCTTTGTTGTGACACATTAAACAGCCCGATAACCACAACGATTCAGAAAAGCAGTCAAAATCTCTCTCCCTTGCTCACAGCATGGCAGAACCCAGCCATCTGCAGGCCTCTGTCATATGGCACCCAGAGTCCTCAGGTTTGGCCAACCATATGTGCAGGCTGCTGCTTCTCCAGCCGTGCATTGGTACCACAGATACCTGATTCTGTTTTATCCTAAATATCTACTGACTTTTGATAAACCATGTATACCTGATTCTGCTCTATTCTAAATAAAGACTTACCCAGAAGGAAGCTTACCAAGGCAAGGATTGCTTCCTGTTATAGTACCATGTGTTTTTTAAACAGACTACTTAGCATGTTTTAGAACCTGTATTTGTTATATAAATACAGGTGGCCAAAGTTTACAAAACAAAACATATGATAAAACTTCCCTGCACGTTGGATAAAATATTGACATTTCCACTCCCAAAATTCATAATGCACTTTCAAGCTTCCATAACTGTTATGGAGATAGAAAAAAACCACTAAAAACAGCAAAAACACAATATTTTTGTTCAAGTTACTGGCTTCAAATATGTGCATATATTTTCAGATTGAGCCTGGAAATTAGTCTCTAATCAATGCTTTTAAAAAGTGGTCTTCATAAGAAATAGTTTAATGCCAAATAACAAAACAATTACTTAGGGGATATTCTTATACATTAAGTCCCAAGTTATTATTGGGACTGTCGGGAGAAAATCTTTATTTTCAGAGCAATTGTGCATGTTTCCCTTTGCTTCAAGAAAAGAGGATCATTAACATTTAAATTGAAATAAATTAGACCATTTTTCACATAAACGGCCTGCAAAGCAGGAAACATGATCCAGCATCAAGCAAACTGGCAAATCAAGTCTGTTATCAGCATGTCCTGAATAAAACTCTGTGTAATGTTGTGTACCCAGCACACAACGCATTGCTCAAGAGAAGAACAAACCATGCCGACCTTTGAACAGTTGAGTAGACGCTAGAATGAGAAAAGTGTAGAGGTGCTGCAGTTCACGGTAACTTTAACATCTGCAACATGTGCATCAGCACTGGTTTAGGAGTCTTAATAAATTATTGTACTGTTCAAATAACATGGAATGGTTCACTATTTATAGGTATACTTACAGAAGCTGTAATAATATTGAATCTGACTAAAAACTCGGCAGTGGGGGAAGACTGGAGAAGGGTGAAGAAGCAGTTTTTCACGCTGGCAGGCAGACAACTGCTGGATTCTGCACAGACCTATAGGAGCACAGTTTGGGGGCTTTAAGGCACTGGTGATTTACTAATGTGACAACAACAGATCACCGACATCCCAGTTGGGATCCAGAAATGTATGTCACTTCGGGATCCAGTTTTTTTTGCAGGGGTTTGTTTTGTTTTGTTTTGTTTTAAAATCCTTTAGATCACAGACCTGTCCCTGCTACTGACACATGCCACTCAGCTGCAATTCAGTGAAGCTTCATCACTTTAATATATAACACATCACATCAATGACTCTGAGATGTAAACATGGGTTGAGTCCTTACAATGTAATTTATTCCATAAGCACTTAGATGTCTCAGGCTAAGATTAGCTTTCTGTTTTTTAACAGGAAGAGAGAACAAAGATAAACCTAAAAATATTTTGCCCTGGCAAAGAATTATAAAATTTTGGGTTTTGGGTTTGTTCCTTTTTCTTTTCAATTTTTAAATTATTTTTGCTCTTAGGATCTTCCCACCTTTATTACTGCATCAAAGTAAAACATGCCAAATGCAGCCAGGTTCATAATGGACCACACTTCAAACCCCTAAAGAGTGTTTAGAACTTTCCTAACAGAGGCAGCGTACAACAATAATTTGTATAATCAGTTTATTAAGCTTCTGGCTCTTCCTTCCCTTTAACACCACACGCAGCCTGCCTTGCTCAAAAGCTAAGAAAGGGCACAGCAACATTTCTAATTAATAAATTTAATACATATATTTTAAAATTCATATTGTGGTGAGCATCTGCTACTAATAAACGGAAAAACAAAAACAACACACACACACACACACACACACAAAAGAAAAACAAACAAAAAAAACCCCAAACAACTAAAACACACAAACACAAGCAACCAAGTATTCAAGAGTAAGACTAACATTTTTAAGCCCTGATGATGCCAAAAGCAAGATTAAACTGTAAGAACTAAAGACAAGCTATTTTGGGGGGATAAGTGCAACACTGGAAATAGCAAAGGAGTTATTTTTCCTCCCATTAAATGGATAAGAGAGTATAACCACATATGTGAAAACACTCAAATTTATTTCTTTATTGGTAGTGTGATAGGCAAAGAGACCTGGTACAGGCAAACAAGAGTTTATAATATCATTTGAATACTACAGGGCTTTTTTTCCCCCAGATATTCCATTGTCCAAATGAATATTAGAGATTTTAAATTTGTATTAGAAGTAGTTAAAAGTAAAACACACACACACACACAAGCAAACAAACAACACACAACCAAACACAGAAGCTCTTTTAATTTTTTCCTTGCAGTGTTGCCCAACTCAGAAACATCAGACTGCTTCAAATCTTCATAACTTTGCCTAGTTCTGATGAACAAGAGCTCAGATGGACAGCAAAAGATGTGCAATCACACAGAAATCATGGTTACCATCATTTTTAGCAGCAAACAAAGAACTATTAATAAAATTCAGTTGCTGTCTTTTTTCCACATTTATTAAACCTTCCATCCTTCAATAGAAACATGTACAGAGTGTGGGAATCTTTACTCTTAGAAAAATAGTTTTGTTGTTTTTTCTTTTAGAACTTCTAAATTTATATTTGAAAACTAATTGATTGTTTTAAATTTGGATTTAATTGCTGTGATCAGACAAAGACTGAATCATCCCTCTAATCTTCAGTACAGCCTCTGGGTTTCTACCAAAAAAACATCAAAATCTTAACCCAGATTTTTTTTTTTTTTTTTAATGCATGAACGATTATGAATGTTAAAGCATCTTTGGCAATACAAACACATAAAAGAATTTTGGAGTATACAGTTTCACTATTGATATTTTGCCTAATCATAGAATCACAGAATTGTTTTGGCTGGAAGAGACCTTCAAGATTATCAAGTCCAACCTTATTTGCAGCCCTATAAAAACCTATTAAACCATGTCCCTAAGCACAGTATCTATCTGGCTCTTAAACACTTCCAGGGATGGTGACTCCACCACCTCCATGGGCAGGCCATTCCAATGTCCGATACCCTAGGAATAAAGAAATTCTTCCTGAAATCCAGCCTGAATCTCCCCTGGTTCAACTTCAGGTCATTTCCTCTTGTTCTATGGCTAATAGTTAATACCAAATAACTGTAAAATTGCCATAAGTAGCAACTGTCTGTTTGCAACTGGTGTTCTTCAGAACTAGTTGAAAACTTCTGATTTGCAGTTAAGCATGCAAAGTAACTCAACTCTAGTAAATGTAAACCAACAACAACACAAACCCAGACATTTCTGTAAATGCTTACCATCAAAATAAACAGATTTCTGCCCTTTATTGGTAGACTCCAAATAAGAGCAGCACACTAAGCCAGATAGTAAACAGGTGGTTTGCTAGATAATCACAATGCCCCAGACTGGCTGGGTTACTGCATCTTCTACTTGAAGATTTTTAGATGCCAGTCATTGTGTTTCTGACAAGAGATGAAATCCCCAGTGGACTGAGCCCATCACTTCCAGCACATTTCCATACTCTTTTGTCAGCAGGTGCAGCGCTACAGAGATACTCCTGACAGATTCCTGGTGATGTATCAACAGTTTGCTCTTGCTGATTAAATGCAAGGCAGCCAGGCAGTGAGGCAAATTAGTAAGCAGGAAGAGTCATGAGAAATTTCATTCATTATGGGGAAGGAGAAAATAATTTCAAGTAAGATTACTGAAATAGTAAACCACACATTTTCACTATGTCCTAGTTTCAGTTAATTATAAAATTATAAACGATTTAGAAATACTTTGTTTTGGCTTGAGAAAGGAAAACTTTAATAATGGGTGAAGCAAAAAAAATCTACAGAGAATTTTGCAAAGGCTGACCTGATTAAGAAAAAAAAAAGTATTCGAATTCACAGAGAATTTTAAATCTACTTTTAATGAGTTAGAACTAAAAGCTATTGGGAACAAATGTGGATATGCAAAATACAATTATTATAGAATTATGATGATTCATTAAATGACTAATATAGTAACACTTGGGTTTAACAACATGGTATACACTGTCACAATGGCCTTAGTATGTCAAATTTAAAGATACTCTCTTTGCTTTCTTCTCCTCTACCAACTACAAACTCTGCAGAAGCCACAGCATCACTGACTGCGTCTAAAAACATCAGTTACTCTTGCATGAAATTGAACTTCATGAAGAATAGGAAGTTACTGATGATCTACAAATTTTGAAGCTTAATGGAAATGTTTATCTTTATACTTAGTATAATTTAAATATTTATACACTAGTAATTTACAATGGCTGAAATGCCTTACCATTACAGAGTTTACAAATGATAACTGTGCATCCAGTAAAATTTTAAATGCAGCTTTTTCAAATGTCTCATGTCAGCGTTCTGCTCCTATTCTTTTCCATGGAACACAGGATTTTAATTTTCTCCTATTACAGTAGACAAACAGTACTACATCAGTTTTCAATCTTTACAACAGATGTGCATGTTCAAAGACCTACATGCTAACTTCCCAAAACAGATACTAAAATAAAATCAATATGAAATTAAAATTATAGTCCATATTTCTTAGCCTATAAATGCTATTAAAAAACAAGCAAACAAACAAACAAAACCACCAACACAACAACAAACAAAACAAACCAGAATGTCTTTTTTTCAGCTACAACCAGAAATGTTTAATAAAAACAGTCTGTAAACAGAAGCACGGGAGCATGCTAACAGGATAAAATTTAATCTTTTTTTTTTTTTCCCTCCACATATGGTCAACTGTAATTTGCCTATTTCAAGCCAATTTTCCAGACTAAATTTAGTATTAATTAATTTATTTTTAGGACTGAAATACTTGGTACATTACTTAGTTCTTTTTTTGTTTCCAGAAAAAAACAGACATGGGGCACTGGATGGACTGGGTGTTCTCTCTTCCAATTCTAAATAAGAAATACAAAAAAGATTAAGTTAAAATAGTCTGCACTTGATTTAATTTTCGCAGTGTTAAAGAGGAAGAAATAACTCAATGTATACAATGGGTAGGACAAACTGGATAGCTTGATTGTGTAAAAATGCATGTATATTTGTGCCTATAATGCCTATAATCTGTGAAAGTATATGACTGCGATTCAGAACAAGTTTTAAAGTTCGGGTTTCATTCAAATCCTCATTCTCAAACAATTATGTTTGCTTATCAGGTAAGAATTTCCATAAAACAAACAAACAACAACACAGAAAAAAAAAAAAAACCAACATAAAAACACACAGAGAAAAAATATAAAAAAGCCCATCATGTGATTTATGTGGGCTTATTTTTCCACATCTGGTCAAAAATAATATAAGATACCAGCTGTATCTCATCTCCTCCACTTAAGTCTTGTCTGCATTCACATGCAATGCGTAAGAAACGACTGGACACAAACAAGATCACAGATTCGTAGAGCTGGAAAAAAAAATGCAAAAATCATATTTTAGAAGTCTGAGTTTTGATGTTTCAGATTTGATTTGGACCCAACTCAATTACTCTGACTTAAATGGAGATGTTCTGCAAACTGAAGTTCTGCATCTTTCAAACCCTGACAATTACCTATACATGAGCTTGCTTCATCAGCAGTTTTTTTTCTTTCCCTGGGATGTTTTGACTTTGCTGACAGCAGCCCATTCCAAGTCTTCAATATACCAAAAACTCCTATTTGCTTGTTCCTGAGGCACTTCATTTACGAAAGACTGGTATAAAATTAAACAAATTAAATCTGAGTACATGTTCATGACAGGGTTTAAACAAACATCTGTTTCTGAGACAACAGAAAACCCAATTAATTTTATGCCTTTAAAAAAATCACTTGACAAATACAAAAGTGCTCTTTTTTCCCTCCATATTTTAGTTTTTCTGTAATTGCCACAAAACATTTAATCCAGTTCAAATCACTTCAGTTGACACTCAAGTGGGGGAAAATAAATAAATAAATAAATAAGTTAAGTAAGTAAATAAATAAATAAATAAAGGAACCATCCAAGTTTCTTAAGCCCAATATTTGACTTCACAAACAGACAAAAGCCAGTTTTTCTTGGACCTTATCCTCACTTAGAGGGAGCACAGCACTAACCACACATGCTGCAGAACTATGACATAGACATTAAATTCAGTAAAATGTTTTGGGTTTTTTTGGTTTGCACTGAAGAAAAAGCAATAGACAGAAATAAAGCTACAAAGGACTCTCATCATGTAAATAAGAGACCAAAGAACACAACACCCTAAAGGCTACAAACATCTTGACATTAAGACTAATTTTGAGATTAGAATCAATTTGGTTTTTCTTCTTGCCTTTGGGGAGATCAAAAGATGAAAGCCCACCTCTTCCACCTTGAAAGTGTCTGTTCAGGAAAGTTTACTTGCCTAAGGTAGATGATTGAAGAATGAGTATCACAGAATGGTAGGGGTTGGAAGGGACATCTAGAGATCACGTCGTCCAACTCTCTTGCTACAGCAGGTTCACCTACAGCAGGTTGCACAGGATCAGGTCTAGGCAAGTTTTGAGAGACTCCACAACCTCTACTGGCAGCCTCTTCAATCTAATACTGAAGAAATTTCTACTGATGTTTAAGTAGAAATGTTCCAGTTTGCATCCATTGCCCCTTGTCCTGTCACAAGGCAACACTGAAAAGAGTCTGGCCTCCATCCCCTTGACCCCATTCCCTTTATTTATAAGCACTGAGAAGATCCTCTCTCAGTCTTGTCTTCTCCAGGCTAAACAGAAACCAGTCTCTCAGCACTTTCCTTACAAGAGAGGTGTTCCAGTCTCATCATCTTTTAGTCCTCCATTAAACTCCTTCCAGAATTTCCATTATTTGTGTTTTTTGATCAAGGCCTCATTGATCAACCTTTAAACTAGATTTGAAGGGGGAAAGGGGAAAAACCTAGCTGGCAGGAAACAAACAGGAGACAACTGTGGGCTGTTCTGACAGCTCCACTACTACCTCAAGGTGAGTAACAGTCAGGAGGTACAGTAATATTACAAACTCACTCAAATGCCTGTATATGAATGCATGCAGCATGAGGAATAAACAGGATGAACTAGAGATCTGTGTGCAATCACAGGATCATGATCTCATTGCAATCACTGAGACATGGTGGGATAGCTCTCATGACTGGAACACTGTCATGGATGGCTATGTCCT
>JAOEGS010015245.1:192056-204498 GCA_025447755.1 Corythornis vintsioides
GTGATTCTATCATCTTAAGCCTTCTAACTTCATAGGAAAATTGCCACTGCCTTCTGTTAATGCCTTTTGTTATCAGAAGAAAGTAGATTAAAATAATATTAAGTAGTGCCAGGTTCTTTCAGAGGAGAAAAACTGGGAGCAGTGCAGTGTTTCTCACTTTACAGGTTTACAGAGGGGCCTCTGCAGTCAGATACAGATGCCACCTTATTCCTGCTCTGTAAAGAGAACACAAATGTATGGTTTTGATTCAGACGTGTGGTCTTACATGAAAAAACTTAAGTCAGAACTTGCTATAGAAATCCTTCAGAAACCACATCATTGCTCCATGCCCTTGAAACAGCCACCACTGTCTTCCTCACCACGGTTCAGCCCAACAAAACAGTAGATGCTCACACGACACATTTTTGTCTCTGTGTGTTCTTAATAGGCTTCCGTTTACCTGCTGGAGTGCAACCTGTCAGCTTGGCCACCTCAAATGCCTGCAAGCCTCAAAGATTTTTTTTCCCCGTCCCTTTTGTTCAAGGCTAAGGCAGAGTAAAGACAGCCAGAAGGGTTCAAGCATTGATAAGCCACTGGTAGCAGCTCTTACAAGGGAGCAATCTTCTCACAAAGAGTTGGCAGCAGCTACTACAAGCTGCCTCTCTGATGTCACCTTTGCCCTACTTTGCTTAGTTTACTTATTCAGGAAGAGGTCACAGTATTGCTGTAACATGCACAGACTCTGAGAACCTTCATATGCCACTTGGCATCAGCGCTGACCACGGCGCATGTGATGGTAAAAGATGGGATTGTACGTAAACTAACAAGTACAGAGGGACAGAGGTGCAGCCACTCCTTGACAAAACAGGGAGACAAATGCTATGCTTCTCAAGGGTGTTCTGCGAGTTTCCTTTAACAGAGAAGCCTACCCACATGATATAGATTTACAAACATCCTCCCATTTAATACAGATGCATCAATACAGTATCTGGCACTAAGGTTAGGTTCAACTGTATCTTTGCATTGAGACAACTAAAATAGCACTAACTCGGCACAATTCTATGGACCACATAAACTAACTTCTCGCTTTACATGACACAGATATTTGGAGAGAGAGTCTTTTTTAGTCCCACAGGTACCTACTCAGGAGCCTGAGAGTCTTCACCGTCCTGGCAAATTGCCTTTAATCATCCTTCCAAGGGTCAATTCTTTCGAACTTGAAACCATTTTTCTCTACATGGCCCCTGTTGTCCTGGAAAGACTACCTGCCTCCACTCACCTCAAAAGGAGGGCACCCAGCAAAATCTCCTTAAAGATCATTGTGGATGAAAGAAAAGAAAGGGAGTTTTACCCTACTCTGCCTTGCACTGACATTTTAGTAAGAATGCAGTCTGTATTTCCAGTCACATAAAATTACAATTCTGGGGGATCAACTCAGTTCTCCCTCTTCATTCACCTTCAGTCAAACCTCATGGATCATAAGCAGGCAAGCCATGAAACAGTATGTTTGGCTCTAGGCCTTACTAAGATTAGAAAGGTTGTCTGCATTGCTCATGCTGCTCTGAAATTCAAACACATTTAAAAGCTCTTCCTCCTACCCCATCACATCCAAGTAAGAGCTCAGTGCACCGATGAGCAATGGTGGCTTTGCCACAGCTTTCGTATCATATCAGAATTTCAGTTTCACTATTTTAAACTAGACTTTAAATGTTTACATTAACACCTGTCATGATCCAGTAAAGGATACATGGCAATTTTTTATGAAAGGTTTAAAGGTGATCCCCAAATGGTGAAATTAAGAAGCAAACAAGGTCAGATGTCACATGCACAACGAAGTTTCTAAAACAGATAGGACAGGGAGAAAAATAAAGATAGAAAAGAAAGGAGAAAGCAGAAGACAGCAAGCGATAGAATAGTTATCACCACGGTCCAGCGATGACGTCCATGGGGAAAAGCTTCTTTCTTTCCGGGGAAATGCTTCCATCTTGCATCCATCGTAAAGCAGATTTTTATACAGTTTTTTTCCACTACACCCCACTACTCTCCCTGTACAGGTGAGAAATTCCTTCTGCTCCTCTGAGATAAGGGAGGCGTGTAGATAGCACAGTTCTTTGTTTGGCTAATTGATGAGATCAGCCCTTGTAAATCGGGGGATTAAGACAACGGACACCGCAGGGTAGGGGGGAAACCGGTCTGGTGGACTGTTGCTTAACTACTTAGATTGTTTGAGACGAACACTGTATCTCCTGCATGTTAGAACATTCATCATCTAACAGCCCAGGTTTAAGGTAAAAAGAAAAATAAGGTTCCAGACTTTGCCTCTTCTGGCCCTTGAAATAAAAATTCTTCCCACAACAGAGGAAAGACGACTGAATTGCAATTTGCAATTGTGATTTTTAAAGTACCTCTAAAACGAGAAAAATACTGTTTACAATATAGCATTTCATGGTGAGAAAGGGTCTTTGATAGAATTTGCTTTCCTGCATCTCAAATGTAAATTTTCTGGACATAGCAAAAAAAAAAAAAAAAATCTGGTAAGAAACAAAAAAGTCTTCATCAATGACATATTTTTAGCACAGAAACAAAATATTCTCATTTACATATAGTACGTCTTCATCTACTGTGACATTTTTTATTTTTATCCTGTATGACAGTGCTAGTCACAAACTAAACAACCAAAAAAGCAGTCAACATTCCTGATGCCAGATGCCAAAGATCAATAGCTACTTTCCAAAGTTTATGGCATAATTAAAATTTGTAACAGGAATAATTTTCTTTTCAACCCCTCAGGCTAAGCCTAGAATTATTGACTAAGTAGAAGTTATGTAGTGTAGCATTTTTTTAATTATGTTTATGGATAACATAAAGGATTTTATGTTTTTAACATGTAATCTAGTAAGTATAGAAACAGTGAATAGGAAAAAAATTCTATATCATCAAAGCAGCAGTTATAAAAATTTTGTTGTTTAAGTATCTAGACAACATGGCCTTATATAATTACCTGCTAGTAAACCATCAGCTACACTATAGATTACTGGTGGATGCCCAGAAAGCCCCATGAATTAACAGAGAATTGAATTTACAGACCATTAGAGCTCCCTGAGCCTTTGTCAGAGGAAGGCAGCAGCCCAGGGATGGTGAGCAGGGTACCAGAGCCATCAACACTACCAGGAACCAGAGTAATACGGTAACTGTAACTTCATTTACTGACATGTTGGAAAGGCTTTAGATTTATAACTCAAACCATTCATCTCTGCTTTCTTCTACCCAAGGCATACTGAGGAAAGCCTTGAAGAGAGAAAGGAGGACAAACAAGAAGAGAACTCACTGATTGAGGACAGCTACACATGACCTCTGAGAGGAGAGAGAAAAAATTACTCTGCTGCACAACCAACACTGACACGATTTGGGTTTACTGTAACTCTCAGACCTTCAGGTAAAACAGTTTAGAAGTTAAAAGATGTATATTTGTTTACTGTCAGCCCTAAAATTCAGCCTTGGGCAGTGGAAGCCTAACTGGATTATTTTGTGCTCATATATATCAATCAATGTTAATAACACAGGTCAAATTAAACTCTCTGATACCGGTGAAACCCCATCACTTTCGTTACGTTTTCAGAAATAAAATATAACTAGAAAGTTGGTAAACATTTCTGCTGATGAAGCACAAGAACAAGTACAGTCTGACTCAGCCCCTCTTTGCAGCGCTAGCAGGAATAAAATGAGGTAAATCTAATTGTGTTATAAAGGCACATAAAATCTGAGCTTACACAGACAGCAGAAATGCCACTTTTATATGAGCATTATTTGAAGAAAAGGATGAATATATAGAAAACCTGACAAAGCCACCTATTATTAATCTATGCCCGGCACTATAGACCCACAGTAACACTCAAGCTGAAAATCTCAGCTCTGCTTTCTAAGACTGTTCCTACAGGGATGGATCTACTTAACTTTAGGTTACATTTTTTATCCTCCTGAATGCTAAAATGTGCTTCAGTATGTGATGAAAAAAATACCTGGGAATATGACCTGGAAAAAGGCAGAAGCAACTGCAGCAACACTCTGCCAGAGTGGACCCCTAATTCCAGTGCCGGTCTAAAGGCACCATAGCTCTGCATCAGCTCAAATACCATCCTGAAGTAAACATGACAATGGATATACAGTGGACTCGAAAAAAACTCCCAGAAGTTAAAGAGCTGATCAACAACCTCCATCACTACTGCAAAGAACACACACATCTTTCTTGAGAAAGAAAAAATATAACACCTTCTTGAAGCTAACTGTTGGTTTCCAGAGGTTTCTAGCAGCTCTCCTTGTGCAGATCAAGTCAATCTTTGTTGCTTCCCTGACTGCTAAATGCATAAGGAACACTTGTTCCCAGTTCTACATATTCCACAGCCATAAGATTCTTAAAAACTGTTACAACTATGACATAAACATTAAAAACAGCCGCAATGCTTCCTTACAGTGTTTTCTGAAATAACAAGAGCTAGAAAATACCATACCAGGTAATGAAGTCACAGTATTTCTGACAAACACGTGCCCTTCTTTAGCAAAATGGGCAACTTTTTCTACTCTATGCTTGGACATGTCCACACTGCTTCAGGGTTGAACAGCCTTCTATGTAATTAAAAATTAATCTTAGGGTATGAAGATCTGAAGTCACTGGAAAGTAATTAAAACTTGTTTGCTTCCCCCAACCCCCTATACATATCTTGAGCTATATTTACTGCTGCCTAAACCAAATGACCCCCAATAAAATCTTCTGGGAAAATACGCTTCCAGAAGAACATGCAAACATCTAAAATTTTCCTGAACATTCTCAAATTCATCCAAAGATAGCATAAGCCTCATTTCCTTAGTAAACAAGGCTAAAAATAGCCAAAATCCTCCCATTTTTTAAACACGTTAAATTTTAACTACTTGCCATTAATATGGATGCTTGCAATAACTATTGAAACCTTCATGACAAAAGCAACTTCACTAAGAGAACCCAAAGTCCTTACCCAATGCAGTTCATTTCTATGCATTGCATGTGCAAGTGATGTGACATAAAACATTTCATGTGTCTATCATGTTCTGTTTGATAGCCTTCACAGTGTGCTCTTAGTTTAGCAATTCATAAATAGTTTCAGAAGAGTAAATCCAAACAGTATGATTTCTCCTCAAAACAGTCTGCTTAGCTTTATCATTAGAAACACGAGTGAAAGAGAAAATTACTCAAACCCTCATTAAAACATCCTTCTGCTAATACAGAGTTGATTCATACACCTCAAGATATACAGTCCCCAAGAGAGTCACCCTGAACCGCCAGAACAGCAGAACTAAAAAAAAAAAAAAACCAAGTCTCCAGATTTGGAACAAATCTACAACAACCTGTTTCAATTCTTTTTCAACATTTACTACCTATACTAAGTGGGAGAGCACCATAGCACAGGTACTGTGCCAGTGTGCTCTTTATTTTGTCTAGATGTCATAAGTAACTGATGTTTCTCCTAGTGGCATGAATCCAATTTTAATGACTAGGGTGTATCACAGAAACAGAAAATTAGGGGTTAGAAGGGACCTTGAAAGATAATCAATCCAACCCCTCTGCTAAAGCAGTGCAATATCAGGGCATATCACTCAGAAATGCATGCAGACAGATCACAGAATCATAGAATCATTCAGGTTGAAAAAGATCCTTGGGATCATCAAGTCCAACCATTAGTCCTACTCTACAAACTTCACCACTAACACATGTCCCCCAAAAACATATCCAAATGACCCTTAAACACATCCAGGGATGGTGACTCAATCACCTCCCTGGGCAGCCTATTCCACTGTCTCTTTCAGTGAAAAAAAATTCCCTAATGTCCCATCTAAACCTACCCTTGTTGCATGTCTTCAAAGTCTTCAAAGAAGGAGACTACACAGCCTCTCTGGGGATTCTGTTCCAGTGCTCTGTAACCCTTATAGTAAGAAGTTCTTCCTCATGGAGAGGTGGAAGTTCCTACGCTCGAGCTTGAATCCATTGCCCCTATCACAAGGCACAAGTGAGAAGATATTGTCCTTGCCTTCTTGATGCCCAGCCCTCATTATTTATAGACGTTAGATTGCCTCTCAGTCTTCTCCTCTCCAGACTAAAAAGCCCCTACTTTTTCAACATTACTTAAAGCATACCATATTATACTGTAGCATTACTACATTAGAAGTATGAAGGAACAAGGTCTTAAGGAAAAAATAAGCAAACAAACAAAAAACAACCAAACAACACAAAACAACAACAAAAAACCCTAACCAACTAACCAAACAAAAAAATCTAAAAAAACCCTAAACACTTTGGAAAAATAAAATCTAATTACCTTGATCATAATTATACTACAATGAAGAAAACAACATTGCATGTCTTTATAAAGCACATCTCAACAACGCACTGCAAGAGGGAACGCGGGTTAGGATATTGTTCCAGGATTATACTACCTCATTTGTGGTAGAAGTCACTGGAAATGCTGTTTTTCAGGTAAAGGAAAAAGACAAATAAAATAAAGCCCCTCGCCATTAACACCTTATCCACCAGGACTATGGATGCAATCCCTGTATAAAGGTGGAAAAAGTTCCAGCCACCTCCAGAAAACTTCCAGTACTTGAAGGAGGAGTTAAAAAAAGAGCTTGCCAGGACCTTCTACAACTGCAGAGCACTCTTTAGAGACTCTTTAGTGTTATATCTGCATATTAAGTTTACATAAACCTTGGTTTCTTTCACCTGAACTGCCAAAAGCACATTGATATTCCTTCCATGACAACCTCAGTTCTTTTGTTTTCTCCAGTAAGAGATATACTTGCAGAGAAAAGGGGTATGGGATTAGCCAAAATAAATTTAACATCACACACACTAAAGAACCATGTACTGGGAGGGGAGAAAACCAACAACTTCCCTTGGGTCACTTCCTTGAGTAGTAAACACTGAATCTGTTGTTCTGCCAACAAGGGCCTATTTCTACATTTAGAGGAATTTCAAAGTTTAAAGTAGCTTTATGATCAAGATTATGAGAAGAAGTTTCCGGACACCGCAAACATCATCTTTTATTATACATCCACTACATTTTTTATTTCAGTTCTATTTATTGCAGCAAGATGTTGCTATATTGTTTCATTTTTAAGCATATATATTAGAATGTGATAATCTGTATCATACCTCTAAAAACTGGACAGGATTATAACAGCTAAACAGCAGTAATGCAAAGCAGATGTGAGCTAGAAGTCTTGGGTTTGACATGCAGTTCTGCTGTGGATTCTCACCACTAGAGAGAGATTTGCTGTTATCATGCTTCAATTTATGTGGTTTTCTCAGTTTTAATATGCTTATGTGAGTAAGGATATGTCTGTAGAACTAAAATCCCAAATCCTGATTCATAAGGACATATAAACTGGGAAACTAAAGCTAAAAAAAAAATAAGTATAGCATACCAGTGATAAAAGAGTTAAAAGTACCCTGAAAATACTAGAATTACTTCAGCTGAAGTCAAAAGAGTGCTCTGTGCTGATGCAGCTGCTGATTTCTCCGTGGGACTATTTGAATCTCATATTTTCCACAGCACCAGGTGATCAGAACATACTTCTGCTCTCTAGATTCATCACTTTGAAATCAAAGTCAAAAATACACAGGAGGCAGCAATAAAATGAATTATTTTAAATAACCCATTGTTATTGTACCTGGATGAGGAAAAGAGCCAATCTGTGTAAGAAATGCTGTCACAGGAAACCCTCACTATTATTATTCCAAAAAAAGTCAAGAAGGGACCCAATGATGTTCTGCTAATAACTGTCCAGAGAGCAGACAGACAGTAAATTCTGAGGACTGAGGTCACTGAACACAAAGTGGGCAGAAAGTATTTTTACAATGGACCTTCAGAGTCACCGCTTTTTGTTAGAGAACCCCACAGTTAAGAAGCGCAGCTGATTACAGTGTTCATTAGCATCATTCAGAGTCCTGCTCAAAACCAGAAACCGGCAACAATACTGTTCTTCACATAGCCCCCAGCAAGGAGGGTAGACTTGGTGGCCAAGAAGCCCTCTCATTAAGAAAGAGCAACTTGTGACTGAAAAGCCAGCATTCTGAAAATTCCCTTTCTGGGCCATTCCCTTAGTAATTCCCACTGCCCCACACAAGAACACCTTGTAGGCCTTTGCTATTTTCCTACAACCTTTCTCAGCAAAAAGCAGTAGATGTTATTTTTAGACCTGGTCTGTAAATGTTTCATGAGACTATATATATATTGATCTAAAAATCAACATCAGAACATAAGAACAAACCCTAAGGAACACGCATTTTGGAACTGCTCCGAAGCCCAGATTAATTATGTAAGGAATCTGAACTTGCTGAAAATTATTTTTAAACGTATTATACTTGTTTAATCATGTGTTCATGTTAAGAAGATATATAATGAAACAATTTATAAAAATGGTTTTGATATATAAATAAAACAGCACATAAGGGACCCCTTAAAAAAACAACCACATACATTTTTTTGGGTAGTATATTAATAATGGTTGCATGACTCTTATCATTCTTGCTCACCTACTGTGCCTTCTGAGAACTTCATGAATAAGCTGCTTTCACTTGAACTTGTCAATTTAACTCTGTCCTCTGTAGGCCAGAGTGGCAAGCATGCATTACACACACTTAGCAGCAAGCAAAACTACTATGATCATCCAGCAGCACAATACAGTGTAAAATCAATTACAACTCATGTACAATAACATAACATTAAAATTTACAGTAATTGCATCTTGTGGGGCTAATTGTCATACTCTCCAGTAAGCAGTACTTCAATTCACAGGAAGCCTGAAAACGACAACTCATGTGAAAGAATGGATCCTGATTCTAAAAGCAAAAATCCCCAACGAAAAAAAAAACAACCAAAAACACCCACAAAAAAAACCACCCACCACAGAAAACCAGACCACACCCAAACCACCATAAAAAATACTAGATATTCTCCATTAGTTGCAGTGCACTTCTTGAAGGGCTCTCTGTGTGCTGCTTGAAGGAAGAATGAATTTCTGGCTGCCCCGTGTTCTGGGCTCTACTCTTTCCAGTTGTTGCAACCAGGCTGCAAGCCTCCACAGCCAAGGAGGAGCTCTGAAGAAGTTACAAAAGTAGCAGAACAACAATGGAAGGGAACCAAAAGCTAATATATTCTCTTAGCCTACTGTACTCAGTGCAAAATGAAAACACGGTGACGGCAGAGTGACCTTATACTTACTGATTGACCAGATGGTGAGAATTACTGACTTATGTAAGCCCCAAGCCTTCTTCACCATCTGACGGCTGTTTGGTGGAATCAAATAAAGGTCTCTGCGTAGTCTTTAGTGCACAAACCTAATCATCACAAGACCATTATGTTGTGCCCTTAGAAGAAAACACTGCAGGGAAAGGCAAGGAGTGAACAGGACTGAAACCTTTGGATCCTCAAAAGGTTTTTTCCCCAGCAGAACTGAGACACGTGGGTAAAGCACAGCAAGTAGGTTTGTGCACCTGCTGCTCTCACCATATCTCTTCTGCTAATGAATAAGTGAAGCCAGCCTCCAGGGTTATCAATCTGGCACCTCGAGTAATTCACACAAGTGCAAGGTTCTCTAAAAATAAATAACATTAAAAGACATGCAAGTTGTCTCGCTAGCAATGGTTTTGACAGGTACCTGGAATAATGTTAATTTTTCTACCTTTTTTTTTTTCCTTTAAAAATACCAGTTGAACCACCAATTATTTTAGACAGTTTCTAAAAACAATCACACATGGAAATAACACAGTACATCAGCCTGATGGCAACTGAAAAAAAAAAATAAACCCAACCTTACAGTGTGTGTGAGAGGGGTGAGTGTTTGCATATGTGTAAACACAGAATATACTTATTTAAGAAACTGAGCAGCCCTAATTATTTTCTCATTAACACTAATACAAATCAAGAGGATTTCCATTTGACTAAGTTCACTTATACTAGAAAAATTGCACAAATAAAGATAAAATAGTTGTCATGGCTCTCAAAAAAAAAAACCCTCTATAAAATACAATGGACCCAAAATAATTTTATATCACTAGTCTATATTATTTTTGAATTAAAAAAAAAAAAAAGATAAGAAATACTACAAATTCTCTCATTACCATGTCAGAAATGGTGGTTAGAGCAGTACACTATGAACACTTGTGTTGATTTGTTTCAAAACTAAAATCTGCATGAAAGCTCAATTTACTAGTGTATGTTTTCTGTGTAGTATAAACATAGTTATTAACACAATGAAAGAAAAAGCAGTGGAAAAGTTATAAGAAAAAAAACTGCTCTGGCACTGGTAATAACGGAGTTATTACCAATTGACAAAGGTCTGCAACATGCATCCAATTCCCAGTATAACATGCTTGCATATACATAAAGAATAACTTCAAAGGGAAAAGTGGTAACATGGTTTCTTGATGATTAGAAAGCCACCATTTCAGCTCTCCAAAATCCATCTGCAAATTTTACAATAGCTTGAGGATTCTTACAAAACCCAAAAATAGATACAAAGCTTTATCCCTTGCTGTTATGCAAAGCAGGAGAAAGAGGCCAGGAAGAGACTGGTAAAGTCAAGCAAAAGAAAAGCATAGGTTGAATGTCAAGGGAAAAAAACCACTGAATGCTAAGAAGATAAAATAACGGAATAATTCCTCAGGAAGATAATATTTCCTGGGATGTTAAAAATGTTGGAAGAAAAAAGTGCTACCGTGAAATCACAGAATCACAGAATGTTAGGGGTTGGAAGGGACCTAGAAAGATCATCTAGTCCAGCCCCCCTGCCAGAGCAGGATCATGAATATGGGAAATAACATCCTTCAGCTTTGTGCATCTGCCATGCCCTGCTCACAGGCAACAGGTACTCAACTTGTGCACAACAGTAGTGCAAAGCATCTCCTACGCAAAAAACTATTTGCAGCCAGGTGAACTATGTTGCAGAAGAGTAATCTCACCTTCCACATATCATCTGCAAGCTTAAAGCAACCTTTGTTGACAGCACAGTGCCAATGCTTACGCGATCTTATCAGTACTTCCTTTGCCCTCCTAATTATTAAAAACAGAGATTTTTTAATCACAACGTATTGTGGTGATGAAAGAAGTGGATTTCCTCCTTTCACCAAAACACGTGCAAATGCAAAACCACGTCCCCTGGTGTGTGCACATAGCACATGCTGAAGCAGCCCGCAGCAAGACAAGCTCCCATACGCAGCCTGGCAATGTCCCACCACCTTCAAAGGGCACTATTCTGCAGGCTGTGTCTGCTTACCTTGCTGGCACAGGCCTGGCACACTAGATTCATTCTCTCCCATTTCAAGACGATAACCTTGCCACCATGAGGAGCCAGGCCCTTTTATCACGTTGCTTTGGTTGCTGTGCAAGTTTTGACCTCCTGACTTTCAACTGCAGCAGGGTAACTGTATACGCACCCAGCTTGCTTCTGTGAATAATTAGTATCCTACTTCCTGAGCTACCCTGGCTTGCCTGACCTGTTTCTCTGTAAACTGACATCACACCCTTTGATCTCCTTTGATTAACATGTGCTTCAGGCAAGGCTGCTTTGTCTCCTCTTGGACTCTCCTGCTCACTTGATCCCCACCCTTTCCTTTCACTTTCACACAGACAGCATCTGCAGAACACCTCTCATTCGCTGCAGGTGTTTTTGTCAAAATGCTGACGCCTGCAGAAAGTTTGCAACTGATTTTAAAGATCCTTTTAATTTGCATTTCATAAGAAAACTAAATGCTAGTGATAAGGACAATCTCTGTGGGGTGGGAACTTTGCATCCCCAGCTATCCAGCACGGAGCAGGAGGATCACCCCAGATGCAGTGCCCCCTTGGCAAAAACTCTGCCAAGAAACCAAAACTTAAAAACCAAAAGCTCCCATTCCCGTCTTTCACGAATATTACCTCCAGGGAAAATGCTTTCTTTACTCCAACATTGGATTTTGGAGATTACTTTGCCTGTGTAACAGAAAGGGCTTCTAAACAAAACAAATGGTTATTTTGCTTCTCTTCCCCTCCTTCTCCAGCACAAAGACACAAACTTGCAAGATAATTTTATCCAGCCAAACTTCAAGTTGAGTTCCAAGAAAATATTTACTCTGTGGAAATACTTCTGCTGTGGAAATCAAGTAACAGGTGTCTGGTACATTTGTGATCAATTTGTTGAACAAGTACACCTGCCTCTGCTTACAAAGTTAGCTTTATTTTAACATTTACATTTGCAACTGCCCACAATAAAAATCAAAGAAAAGCCACAGCACTGTTTTAAAGGAACAAACAATGATAAATTAAGAGCGAAGTGACTTTCACAATGTTAACCACTATTTGGATTACACTCAAAACGGTCTAATGAATAGCTTTTTTTTTTTTTTAAAAAAAAAAAAAACAGTAAAAGGGTGGTGGGTGTTTTTGTGAAGAAACTG
>JAOEGS010015245.1:206245-222033 GCA_025447755.1 Corythornis vintsioides
TCCCTGTTTTTGAAGAACTAAAATAATTGTTTACTACATTATAAACATAGTGGGGAGAAAAACTGAAGACAGTTTTTTGAGGTAATTATGGTTAGGTAAAGCATACCTTTCAAGTAGAATTTATGACACACTAATTCAAACAAAGGCCTTATTTAGTAATAAGAACTTTCCACAGAGAGTAGTATTTGCCAATCTAGTCATCACATAGGCAGAAGTAAAAAGTAATATTTACATCCTTTAGTGACTGAGTCAATTTTTTTCTGTACAGAGTAAGCACCTTCCTCAACCACACACACAACCAAGCTTTTAGCCACACTCCAACAGCTGAGGTTTGCTAGAGAAAGTAAATCAGAGTCCCAAACCTGAATCAACTGAACAGCAAATGACAAAAGAACTTCCCACTTGGTTCACAAAAAGTGAGTTTACAACAAAAATCTCATGCTTTGGTCTTGCCTGATTATCAAATTACTTGGGTTAAATTGACCACTCTGCAGTCAGAAAAGGAGCTTAACCAAGAAAGCAAAGAGAAATGCAAACTGAACTTATGGTTGAAATATGAGCCTTTCATTATTTTATCTCTTAGGTTAACTGAGTTTTTGCTAGGTTTTTCCCCACTGTCCCACCTCACAGCCCAAAGTTTGCCATCAGTACTTCCTACATTTCCCAGTCACAGCCCTCCTTGAACACCAGTTTACTGTCAAAAAACAGAAGCTGCCCTTGGTGTGCTCGGTCAGTATAGATGAGGCTCCAGCACACACAAGCCATCTCCTCAACTGCCCATCAACCATCATACCTGGGGAAGTCAAACATGCAGCACTGAATTCAAACCAAGATTGAAGTGGTCTATATTTAAAAGACATAGTTAAGAAAAACAAGTGTATTTATTAGTGAAGTTCCACAGTGCCAAAGAAAATGCATTCAGTAATTACCTGATGAGACAGAAAGATCTAAAGCATTTCTGCCCTCTCCAAACAGAAACTGTCCATCTCTTGAAGCACAGAAATAATTAAATATACTACATTATTAGAAGTTCTAAATATGGGGGAAATCATGATTAGTTTTTACATTAAGTAGTGTATTTTATGAGGTCCTGTCCCATACAGAGAGCTACTAATTCCAAAGAAAACAGGCGACAAAAATAACTGTTGTTCATATCTATTGAGCACCACTTTCCTTAAAGAGTAAGATTATGATTTTAGGCTTTTAGCACCTACATCCTTCCTTTGAAATGAAGCCTGAAAGTAGAAACAGAGCAGAGAGGACTGAAACTCAAGATGTTTCACACTCCCTCTTTCAACAATGAATGATGGTAAGAATTGGCCAAGTTGGTTTTATGTTCTCCTAAAATTGTTTGTTGTGTTCACTTGCGTGCAATTATTTAAATGGAGTGCTTTCCAAAGGAGGAACTCTTAATTCATTCACTCTCTCTAGAAAGACCTAAACATGAAAATGCAATGTTTGTTCTGCCTTCAGAAGAGAAAGTATTCTGTATATTTACTGCACAACAACCACAATGTTTCTTAATTTTAAGCAGCGCATTTGATGGGCAAAGATCAGAAATATAATTTGATTGTGACAGTAATCAGGGCCACAAAAGAGAAAAGCTAGATCTTATGTTGTGCTTAGAGCCATGCCAAACACATTCCTGCATCATGAATACAAGCCCACATTTAATGCCACTACAAACAGTGCTCTCCACCAGTAGTGACAAGTTTTGCCAGAGGATGTGAACATTGTCATGAATTTTCTAGGGTAACTCTGCAAACCTAGAGAGAGGCTCTCACAATTTCAAGCCTTCAGAAAAGTAAAGGTTGTCAAATTGCTTTTAGGACTCTTATTTCTATGCAAGAATCTAAGAATTTTGTAGATCTAATGCAAATAGAACTAGTATCATCAACAGCTAATCAGTTGAGGCACACTTACTACATGAGAAATTGCACAGAAAATACAAATCAAACCCAGAAGTGAAATGGAAGCCCAGGGAACATGCAGGGTTCTGTTACACTAATCACTAAAATGATTGTAATCTAGCCTCAAAGCTTGAAAGCTGACAACCAAGTGTTTTAACATGTAACAACAGAGAGAAGTAGTCCACAATGCTTCTTGTAGCTGACTAGCTGACTACCTGTATGGCACCACAGACTGATATTTTCACTGGAAAAACCATAACTAATATTTCACCTTCAATAATGGCAGGAGTGCAAGGGCCAAAGGTACAGCACCGATGCCAACGTTCAGGTCTTTCTGTTGTTGGTACTTGGAGGCTTAGGGTTTTTTTTGTAATGGTGGTGATATGTTGCCTTTTTTTTTTTTCTTTTTCCAGAGCAACAAGACTTTTTAGTTCTTCCCTAGAAAACAGTACAGTAAAAGGAACTGCGTTAGTTGGTTAGTAGCCAAAGTAGCAGCAATTGTTTAGCCTACAACCTCTATTAAAATAAGAGATGAGAGGGGAAAAAAATATTTTATTTCACAATTAAAATGGATTAAATACAAAAACTAGGATAACCAGTGTCAAAAACCAACGAGAAATAGCATTCGGTGTTTATGTGAATGCTGCACTAAAAAAAGAGCATCTGAGTGCCAGCAGGCAGAGACACTGCATGGATGCTGCTGAGCAGTAAGCAAAACCCAAGAAGGACTTAATATAGATTAAGATGGATGAGATATCCAGCCTACAATCCTCCGGCTTGTCCCGAGTTTTATTTCTAAGTCTGGCTGTGGTCAACACTTTTTCACCAGTTGCAAGGAGACTATAAAACTTCAACATGCAAAAAACTTACAGATGTAAACACCACCACTTTGGAACTAAGTGAGAAAAAAAGTATACTGGTTGTCATTGATTTCTGAATACTAATTACTACTTTTTGTCAGAAAACTACTTGTCGTCAGAAAAACAACACTTTCGTGAAACAACTATTTTTAAGGTGAGAAGATTTAGCTTTAATGAGTCTTCCAATAAGAAAGTTTCTTAGGTTCAAGATTGGCTTGCTATTTGTTTGTTTTGTTGTTGGTTTGGGTTTGGTTTTTTTTGCTGTTGTTTGGTTGGGTTTGGGTTTGGTTTTTTTTGTGATAGTGTTTTGGGGGTTTTTTGTGTGTTGATATGTGGGGTTTGTTTTTTTTTTTGGTTGGTTGGGGTGGATTGTTTTGGGGTTTTTTTGCTAGTTCATTGATTTTTTTTAGAAAGAACAGGAAAGGCTCCAAAACACCACTCTAACCTGCAACATACTGATACGGAGTGAACAGAACTAAGACTTAGGTCTTACCCCAGATGATGTTTTTTTCCCCACTGGGTCACTTTGTGGAGGATGGTTGCACAGAGGAGCAATATCCTGTTCCAAAATCACACCCAGCAAAATGTCTAATATGTAGCTGAAACTCTCCCTGATCCTTGCTGAATGAGAACATCACACAGCATGGGAATTCATTAATATGCAGAAGAAAACAGGGTTCAAAACATCCATGGAACTTTAATTAATTGCTGTTTTGTTAATAATGCATACATTACTTCTTGCAATACCTGAATTATGGATAACTGTTCTGTCTCTCTGAGACCTATCAATCCTGACATGATTGACAAATGTAGCACAGTAGCAGGAATCTAAGACTACAGTTCAATTGCTGACACCGTTTGATAAGCTATCACTTTTCGACCGTAAGAAAACAACTCAACACCTCTGTCTCATCGTTCTCAAAGTCCAGACTTTGGAAGCTGAAACAAGAATCCTTTGACAGCCTTCCCCAACAGAAAGTATTTTTCCCTGCACAGAAAACAGGTTTTTTTGGTCAAAACATCACCTCTGAAGTATCTTTAAATATCCCTTATGAGGAGAGGCTGAGAAAGCTGGGGCTCTTTAGCCTGGAGAAGAGAAGGCTGAGGGGGGACCTCATTAATGTTTATAAATATGTTAAGGGTGAGTGTAGAGACTAGTGTTGGACTAGATGATCTTCTAGGTCCCTTCCAACCCCTAATATCTATGAATCTATGAATCTTTTTCTAATCAGTTCCTGCTCCTCAGTTTTCATTCACACAGCTTTAGGAAGCAAACTTCAAAAAAATGTTAGCAATCAAAATCAGCAACAGCCTCCCGATTCACTTCTAGTGGTTTTTTATTTCATACATAATGAAAATATAGATGAGTCTGTAGCAAATAACGCAAGCTGAATTCAGCAGCTGAAAGATAACTGCATAGAAGCCAAATCTACAGATACATAAGTATGAAGTCTGTTGAAGATACAAAAAAAAAGAATTAGCTTCCCCTTCTTCCTTCTAATTAGGTCTTTCTTGTATTAAACAAAATCAAATTATGCAAACAAGTATAAAGATCTCATGGATGGAAGACGATACTTCATAATCTGGGCCTGCAAATGGTAGCAATGCAGAGTATGTAAGATCTAATAAAAAGGATAACAATTCCACTGTCCTTCAGTTCACTTGTTTATTTATAAAAGCAGTGGAATTAAATGAGTGCTTTTTAAAGATGCTGTTTGTTTTACTTAATCTCTTCATAAACTATTTCTACCTTTGATTAATCTTGGAGTTATAACTGAAAGCAAAGGATAAATTGAATGATAAAAGTAAGCAGCTTTAAAGAAGGAAAGCAAAAGAGCAAGGGAAGGAAAAATGTTTTTCTAATATTTGCCAGGAAGAAAGCTAATGGTGTAAGTGTTAAATAATACTGAACTCCATCGTGCATAACTAACAAGTAAATCTTACTATTCTAAGATCACATTAGGAAGCACAAAGCCTAAACACCTGATACAGGGAATCAATAGCCCATTGGCTTTAAAAAAAAAAATTTAAAAAAAAAATAAAAATCACCATTTTATCCTCACTCTGCCCTGTTAGAGAAAGCACTTCAAGTCACAAAAACAGGTGACCTTGTGTTTAGATTGAACACTCATCTCTTGATACATCCAGCACAGCTGGGAATAGATGTTGTTTAAGTAGGTCAGCCTGCATTCCAGACACAGATGTAAGCTTTTATAACAAATATACTGTATAAAACACTGTTTTAACATGGAGATTGATTCACAAGCCAAAGAAGACTTGGACTCTGAAGTATCAGTAAATACAGAGGAGCCAGGAAGAATCTTATGTGTGAATCTTCTATCACTAAAGGTTGTTTCAACAGAAGAGCTGTGAAGTGTATATATATATATATATACACACACACACACACATGCATATATAAAGATATATATGTAAGAATGTATATCTTATAGAGAAGCAATACTATGCTAACAAATTACCTCACTTTGTGGGCCAGCCCCATAGAGCGTCCATTCCTGAAAGGCCAAGAGCTGCAATACACACACCCCACTGAGAGCTTGGAGCTGGCAAACAGTAACCTTCTGAGCCATGCCGAGCAAGCAGCCCAGCTTTGTCATAACACCATCCAGGCAAAACGCTGAGCCCTCTGCATGGGAGGTCTGATACACACATACACACCTACTGACAAATGAGGGGTATACTGACAAAAAGTAGTCACTACAATGATATTCCTACACCTATTTAGTGTTTCTACAATCAGTGGACTTGCTGCCTCCTTAATCCTCCACTAATCCAACAGTTTCACAAGCAGAAATCTACCTACTTTTTCCTATCACTTCTGTTTTCTCCTACTTAAGAAAAAAAAAATTATAATCACCCCACAAAGGAGCACAGAATGCAGGAACTAGAAAGCTTGCTTTGGGGCTGACAAACTGGTATGTGAGCTCAGCCTCTTTGATCCATGCATGCTTATATGCAGCCCAAATTCATCACACCAGTAATTTAGCATCTCCTCCTCTCCAGTGAGATACTTTCACACCACATCTGCTTACAGCCCTCTGCAGATGAAGCAAATCTCATTCGTCTGTAGCAAAACACATTTCATTAGTTTTTAACAATTCTGTAAAATCAGATGTGTAGCTGATGAGGCACTTGGACTACACAAAGTAAGGCTCAGACTCTGGCCCTGCACACCTTGACAGCAGCACACATGCATCACATTTGAATTGTACTTCAGATTGAATAAATTCTTCTTTTTCACAAAAGCAGTCAGATCAATTATTTACTACAACTAACTCCTTATATAAAGCTATTTCTAGAATAGAGTAACACTCTATAGGGATCTTTGCATCTCTGAATTATCTGTGCAACACTCCTAAAATATAGAACAATCTGCACTTTTCCACTGAGAGTAAAGGCAACAAAATCTTAATCTCCCTAAATGAGGAAGGGGGAAAAAAATACATGATTTTTACATTAGCATTGTTTTCTATTTCTCCCCAAATCTGTAATAAAGTTTTATTTTTCCTAATGCCAGTTGCAGTGGTACACTCTTGGAAAACACAGCTTTTGGCTTTGTATTTACCAGTATGCAGTTACTGCATTGCTTAATATATTTTCACATATATTTTCTAATACAAAAGCAACACTGGAAATGAGATCTAAAATACATTACCTGTGCCCATTTTTCCCTGCCTACTTGATTCACATGCTTTATTCAATAAATTGTCTCAGTATCTCAGACAGAGTATTATGTAAGTAAAATAAAACAGCATAAAAGGAAAAAGGAGGGGGGAGATTTTAATTTTATGCCCTTAATTAAAAAAATGATTTGAAATTTTAAAATAAAGTTTTGTTTTTTTTTTTTTTTTTTTTTTTTTTTGGTATTTAAAAAAAATAAATCAGCAGTAAAAATAAAAATAATATTTTAACTCTTGTCTCTTTGGGGTGATCTTTCCATGACTCCCTATCTTTGAGTCCCACAAAAGCAAACAAACCCACAGAAGTTGCTACTGTACAAGGTAGTAGAAGAAAATTAAAGAAAGCTCAAGCAAAAAGAAGTTGGAAGTGTCAAAACAGACTGATATAGAGCAACGTTATAAACCACAATTTATACAGTTTAAGAGTTCTTTTTTAACCAATGCTCCAATGTAACCGATGGGTTAATAGTTGTGTTAATAGACTGAAATTTCCTAAGACACCAGCAGTTATTCCAACAGAAGCTGAAAGCATTTAATATATTCCACTTGCATTCTGAAAGCTCCCAACAATTATTTAAAGATTAGAAGTATTTAATTTGTTTGTAAATAAAGGAACATTTCTGGTAACATCATATAAGTTGGCCAGACTTTTTTAATAGTTCTGCATACTTAAAAAAAAAAAACCAACAAGGAAACAAAAAAACCCCAAACCTGATATAGTAAAAAAACAAACAAACAAACAAAACAAAACACAAAAACAACAAAACACAACACCAAAAACCACACACACACACACACAAAACCCCACACCTTATTGATCCTTACTTATTTTCTTAGTTCAACTATAATAATTTTTAAAGCATTTTTCTGTCTTGGGATTCTATTACAGATGAGTAATACATCTGTATTAGCCAAAAAAACAGCCAAAAATTTAGACATCTTGGGCATTGACACAAATTTAAAATATTGAATGTATAATCTTTCTTTCACTGCTGTAGTAGATTAAAGCACAGTTCCAAACAGTTGGACCCACAAGCTTGTCATGCCAGTTTGTACACAGTTTCTTCAATCACAGCAGTTATGATTAAGTTAATACCATTATATAAGCAGACACATATACATGCAGACGATGGGAAAGAGCAATATTACCTACAGACCAAAGCTGTTCTAAAGAATCCAAGTTACACGAAATACAGTCCAGAGCATTTTATCCAAACTTTCCCATGAATCATTATAAGCTACAAAACATTGCTCAATGCCCTGTAGCAAACTTAGAGCTTGTAATATAAGTATAAACCATTAATAAGATAAATAGTAAGTCCAAAGCTACTGTTTACAACATGAAGAATGAAGCAGAAAGACCATTTTGTTAATGACAGTTGCCTTCAGGCTTTGGCTATACAAATGGAAACATTTCAAACCTTTCACCTGATTTTATGAACATCTCCACTTAAAGGAAGTAATTCTATACAGTTGGCTGCTGCTATCTTGCCTCCGTGTGTTTGCATGGAGGGAGAATAGGTTGGGCAGAATAAAAGATAGATGAAAACACAGATTTATTTTCTTTTCTAGATTATTCAAAGTCTGATAATTACAATCTCCAGTAAACATCATGGATTTCTTTGCAGCTTCCATCAAACATTTCCATACTCTATATTTTGACAGCCGGTCAGGTTTCATAGTGTGCCAAATGCTATAAAAAATTTTAGCCTTAATAACCATTAACAGAACCACCGAACCCAATCAGAAAAAAAATGGAAGCAAACATTCTGCAAATGACAATTGCTCTTACTAGTAGGAGATTTTTTTTTTCTTCTTTTAAGAGTTCCCAAGGCAATACAATTGCAGAGATATCCACATTTTTACCTAGTGGAAGAAACAGGCAAAAAATGTCCAGACAGATCTCTTATCCAACAATTCACAGCAAGAACACAACCTGTTTCCCACAGTTTTGACCTTATCAATAGGCACCCAAATAATTTTGAAAGCAAAAAGAGTTAAGAAAATTACTTCCTCTGGTAATACCAAACCTACCCAAGCCTACTGGACTGAGCAACCTGGGCCTGCAAGCAAGTTGCAACTTCTTTAAGAATTATCTCCATAAAGCAGAGAAGTTACTAGTTCAATAGTCACTTAATGATTACCACATTCACATGGTAATGTCCATCTGCTTTTCCATAAAGGCCTTCTAGAGAACACTCAGCTAACCAAAGCCACCCTTCACTTCCCTAATGAAGCACTGCATATGTGCAATTATACTTCAGCAGTTAAGACTGCTCTACAGCTCATACTGACACTCAAAAGTCATCTGAATCGTTGTAAGGTCTGTCATTCTCCTCCACGTACCCACTTTGTTCACAGCCCGATATTATTCCCCTTTAAGAAGGGAAACAGTAGTTATGTCACTTCACGACTGTGTTTTGACCACAAAAAAAAGTTAATCTTCTCAAGGTTGTAATCTGAACACAAACCCCAGCCCATCATCCTTGAGCATATTGATGGTGATTTTCAGAGGGTTCTTAAGACTAATAAAACATAACTTTACCTGGAATTCCATCTAAGAGCTGCAGTTTTAAGCAAATTTCTTACTAAACATTGCTCTCGTCTTAAAAGCATTATAGCTGCATGGAACAGAACTCACAGTATGTTTTGTTTCATTAACTAAAACACTTTATTTGCTTTCATTTTCTTGTGTTTCTTTTTAAAATAATGAAATTTGTAGAGACAAAGCATGTGATACACAAATCTAACCAAGCTATTATTCTTATTGAGAACAAAGCACGCAAAAATGCAGAAGTCAGTCTTCATGAGCTCAAGAGATGAGTCAATTGTCAACCCCTATGTACTGACAAGGGACCTCAGCCCATCCTCCCTTCGTTGCCAGGCAACCATTCGTGTATCCTTAGCTGTATTCATTAGCCATTAACCACCATCAGGCTCCCTTTCTTTTCTCCCTTACACAGGCTCCCACTCTCATAGATGAATGAAAAGAAGGGGTGGGTAAGTTAAGCAGGATGACTTTCTTTCTCATCAGAAGTAACATTCTGAGTTTTAATAGCTAATAGACTTTGGCCAATTCACGTAATTGCTTTGTAGTGAAAGTTACAGAATGATTATAAGGTACAGTTTCTTTTCGTAAGAGGGCTCTGTTAGAAGTTGACATTAATAGAAATCTCTTAAAATGCCTATTATTAGACAGTGATGATCTCACGCTGACAGTACTAAAGTGCCCTTTGAATTTGTAAAAAAATAAAATAACAGATGACAGCTTTTTAAATCCAGAAGAATGGCATTCAACATGAGGAAATGCTATTCTCAACCTTGTCGAGATAAATAAAAATCAATTGATCTCAGAAGTAGAATTGTGTTACCTTTAATGTATTCCAAGGAAACAAAGCAATACTTCAACCACTAGAAGTACAAATCCACTGTCCTTAGAATCAACATAAACATCCACCAGCTCTAAAGCAGCAGTTTCCCTGCCTGCCCATCCTCAAGCCACAGGTAAACTTCCACTTGCAGGCACTACCAGGTAAGTTACACAGCCACAAATGGAGCTGGACAACATAAATGAAGATGAAAACTCCTCCCCTCCCTAGCCCTGGGGGAGCTTCATCCAGAGCAGCCCTCCCACTGCAGCCCACACATCCACGGTGGCATAAGGGAATGGCAGGGGCATGGCTGAGGACAAAGGAGAACACACACTTCTTTCAGAAGAAGTCACAGAATCACAGAATGTTAGGGATTGGTAACACCACCATCAAATAACCCTGTAATATTCAAAATCTTAACTTGCTAGATTCCATAAGATTAAAGATGAATAGAACTGTTCAAATGAAAAAAAATATTAAAATATTGAAAAACTTCTTGCAAAGCACTAAAAATCACCAGGCACTCTAAACTCTAGAACAGTGCAACACGAGATTCCCAGTGCAATGTTGGGAAGAGGTCTCTCACACCCAAGAAGCTGCATTGTGTCTCTTTTTTTATTTTTGAAACCACCCTGTGAACCTGTTTTCACACCTGTTCACTACCACTGGAGAACAAGTTTGAGTAGAGATTATTAGGACAGGCACCACAAACAAGACTATCTTTACAAAGAAAGAATATCTTTACGAAGAAAAGGCTAAAAAAACTTAATCTGGTATATAAGGGGATGCTCAGATTTGATTAACTAGCAGTCTATATAACTAAGCCAGGATCAGAAACGTGATAGTGAATATGTGTATGGGTTTTCCTGGGTCACAGTTCACAAGCAAGTTTCATTATCACCTGGTTTGTGCAGACCATTCATGGGGGTTGTGCAGGTGACACAACCTTGATCTGATTGTGTATGGCCTTATCTATGCAGGGATGACACCTTTTGTGCCTTTTGTGCATCCAGTCAACATAATCCCATAGTTTTGCCACAAGCACCTGGAGGGTTTCAGACACAGCCTTGTGTACTTTTAGTATGCTTTCTAATATGTTGTAGTGTATTTAGTGCATTCTTTGGATTATACTTTAAATAGGTGGTTTGCTTGGGCCTTCCAGTCATGATGGCCTAGCGAACCTTACAAACAACTAACTACCATATAACTTTTGTGCATCACTTGCACTGTTTTGCTTACTGGCATGCTTTGTAATAAATTTTAAGTGATATAGTGTTCTTAAGGAAGTATGAAGTGACCGGGGGCTGATATAAAGGGAGAAGGAGGATTCCCAAGGACAACACCCAGCTGGTTTTGGGGCAAACAACTCCAATCACGCATGCATTGGAAGAGAGAGGTGAAAAGTTCAAGCTGATGAAGACCTCGAGCCTTCCTCCCCCCGGACCCTTGCGACCATCAGAAGAATCCCCATTATTTACTGAGTATGCGCAGGGATTGTGCAATCCAAATTCCTGGATTTGATTAATTAAAGCACTTGCTTTGTTATCATACTGTGAATATGTGTAGGGTAATACTATATGAAGTGCAAAGTGTGAGAAACCCAGAGCACACTTTAGGCGGAGATATCCCCCGTGTTGCCCAGCACTGTATTAAAGGAATGCCTGCTCATACAACGTTAAGGTGTTGCTGAGTTTTCTTCGTTTCAATAGCATAAGGTTGTGCAGATGAGCAGAAAAATAATTGCCATTTTCAACGCTTCAAGTTGATTCAGACAAATTCAAGAAATAAACAGGACAAATGTTTTTCAATCTCTTGGGCAATTTTCCAAGAACAATGAGAGCTTTTCCATCACCAGAGTCTTCATGATTGGAGGTTTCTGCTTTAAGTGCAGCTACTGAACACACAGAAGTAATTATTCCAGAGAAGGCCTATTGCCTGCAGAAAAGACAACCGTATCAGTCGCTCCAGCCTTGAATTATTCTGTATATATCTGTATATATTCTGTATATAGCAACTGCCAGAGGAGAAAAAACACAACCAGAATACTTTCACGTTCGACATGTAGAACTGATAAGAGAAGGAACAGTGCTATCACCCAGGACAACTATTCTCCCACAATTCCTTTATAAGGCTCCTGGGTATTTTGTTATATACTTCAGGAACCAAGACATCAATATGGATGAAATTTAGCGAAGCATATCTAATGCACAGCAACAACTCTGGTATAAAAAAAATAGATGATGGAGACAATTCTACAGCGTGGAAGGACTGTCTAGTACTGTACTTAGAACAGAAAAGCATTTTTTACAGATGCACGTTTCACAAAATTTTCTTATGGTTATGATACAAAAGATTCTCTTCTTTCCAGATGAAACTTCTGTAACTTGCACCCAAAGTGCAAGAAAAAAGGATTTTATAACATTTGTTATTATAAATGCTTTACTATAGACAGCAGAGTCATGTCTATTTGCTTATTAAACAAATGCAACACTGATCAGTCACTGCCACCTTTCTTAAATACTCCTCTCTGATGTCAGAGCCTAATGGAGGCTAAAAGTACTTAAACCCATGACACCATCATGACAAAACTGCAAGAGTTGTCACATCAGTTTGGTGACACCAAGCAGAACAAAGAGAGAAAGCACAAGAATCCAAAGCTGTTCCTGCTGTGACCATGTGGCCCAAAGGCATGAGGAGAAATCCTATCTCCAGGCACAGCAGCGTCTCCATGAGGCCAGCCCTCCATCAGCTGTGCCAAGGTAACCACTTATGGTGGGTATGGGAAATATGGGCAGTATGCTGGCCAGACAGAGCTACGCCCCCTGAGCACAGG
This sequence comes from Corythornis vintsioides, assembly GCA_025447755.1. Taxonomy (NCBI): domain Eukaryota; kingdom Metazoa; phylum Chordata; class Aves; order Coraciiformes; family Alcedinidae; genus Corythornis; species Corythornis vintsioides. The sequence goes on from JAOEGS010015245.1 coordinate 218,921, forward strand.
GAAAGACAGGTTTGCTGCTTTATTTATTCCAACTCTCTAAGTTTTATAAGGGGTTTTTTTCCACATTCTAGAATCTCAGTTTCATCACTACAAGCCCTTCTGTCTTGATCTGGTTCTAGAAGTATCTAACACTTGAGGGCACAACCCAGGCCTTTAAATCAAATACACAATTTAACATATTTTGCTGCTCACAACTTGGTTTTATGCAAAGTGCCAGTATCACAACCTCTAATCCTAGGGATACGAAGGAGAATACAGTTTGTAATACGTATAATACCACTGGCCAACATCTGGAAGTTCCACTTGAAAACAATGCTTTTGGAGTACAGCAATCTCAACAATATCTTCCTCCACAAGACACAGCAGGGAAGGTAGATCCAGAAAGTTTCAAACACTTAAAATCTCCCATTTGGAGTGATATCAACAGAAGAACAAGACATAGTAAACAGTCAAACAAGGTATGGACATGATAAAGTACAATTTAGTGGCAATTAAAAATGCCTAGCTATAGTTGCAAGTTGCAACTCTTCATGAAGTTATTATTTTCTGCAATGAACTGACAAACATTTGCCACATGTTGCCAAGGAACACTGCAAGTTAAACAATTCTGGAGGAGAAAGACTAAATATGCAGTGTTAGAGGATACATTTTCCATATACATGAGAAATCAAAGCATATACATACATAATGAAAGCTGTAGAGTGCTCAAAATTAGTCTCTGGTTTGGCTCTTAATTTCCTACAGATATTTAATTACCCTTTCATTATTTTCACTGTCGTGTTCTCTATACCAGGAGTATGGTACTATGAAACTGAAATTAAGAGGAAGAAAAATGTGAATTCCCATTCTAGCAATTCTGTTTGCAACTGAGCTCATGAAATACAGAAGCCAGAGATGAAACCTGATTTTCAATTATTTATACTTTGCTGCCTTTGTAATTTCACATTTTCCATTCAATTACAGTGATCTCTCCTCACATGCTTATTCAATTTTTAGACAAAAACATACACTTGCCAAGGCAGCATGTAAGACATATAAGCATTCATGCCACTGACTGTCATTTTGTTTAATTACTACCCCAAATTATTGGCTCATGCTTACACTTCAACTAAATATTAAGTTTTGCAACTTAAAATAGTTCCTTTGTTCTGAGTATATAATATCCTCAAATTTCTTTTAAACAGAATAACTACAATGAGAAGAAAAGTTAAAAAAGGTGTTTGATACTTTTTTTTTGCATTTACCTTAAAGCCAAGATGGGATAAGTTTTGTAGAGACTTTTTCACAAAGGCATATTTTCAGTCTGTCCTCTGCATTAATTCTCTGCAAAAGAAGAACAGATCACATTTTATAATACCATTCACTGAAATAGAATACTAACCATTTGCAATGATGTAACTTGTAAATATAAATAGAATACACATTTTCCTGACACAGCAGCAAAGCAGAATGTAAACAGGCTGGTACTCATGAAGTGTGTTTCTTATTTAAACAGACAAAGTCTCTGCCTAAAAGGTCAAAACCAATGCCCTCGCATCCCCCAGGGTCTGGTTCATGAAGCAATAGGTTTATATGCAGGGAACCTGTGGTGATGGTTCTGCTCTACTACAGAACACTGGACAATAAACAATTGCCTTATTTATTCATCAGTAAGGTAGAAGTGTTCTTAATAAAAAACGAAAAACCCTAATATTCTGATCATTTCAATTTTTCACCTGTTTCCCACTAACAATCTCATTATCATCTATGTAAAACTCCCTCCTCCTTTTAACGAAATGCACAAGGCCAGTGCATTCCTTTCACAAGCAAAAAAAAAAAAATGTAGTTCAGTATATATTTAAGCCATCTCTGTGTATATTGCTTCAGACCAGTACTAATTAAAGCTTATTCTAAACATAACTCCACTATTAACTCTCTTGCTACAGTACATAAATCATAAAACAAAAGGGAAAAAGAAGGATCAATAGGTAAGCAAGTTTTGCCATTGCTATTTTCTATGATCACATTCATATCAAGGCAACAAAGAAAAAAGAAGAGAGGAAGCTCATTGATATCCATGACATAGAAGCCACTAAGCTCTTCCATTACTCCACTTCACAGGACCACAGCCAACACTACCCCAAATAGAGAAAAAAATGCACTGAACTGTCAGGAAGGCAGTTTCCATTCCCCAGACACCAGATTTTCATACACATTTTCCTGATCCAACATAATGGCTGTAGCAGCCATGCTGAACCAGGCTTCCCCTTGTGCAGATAAGAAGGTGGGAAAGAGTGTTTGGGAGGTAGACATGCTTGGATGAGGGATGAACTGGCTTTTACATCTCTTCCTAGGTATGCGTTCAAAGGTTTAATCAAAGTTATCCTTTAAATAATGGGGAGAAGAAAAGCTGTAAAAGAAAATTTTAGAGATGTGTTTGAATTTGTCATCTTCAGATAAATTATGTTTAACAAAAAATATCCCACAACTAATGGTAGCTTAACTATTTCAACTTCAACTACCTCAGCTGCTGCTGTAATTGCCTCCAAGGCAACCCCTCAGTGTCACAATTCATAAAAGTAGAAAAGTAGAACAACAAAAGGAAGATAGTCCTTTAATCATATTAGATTTGAACCACAAACTCTGTCAGACATGCATAAAGTAACGTGGGTTGGGAAAAGTTGAGAAAACAAAGTTGGGAAAAGAACTTAAATCACCTTGTCCACCACCCCATTTAAAGCAGGAATAACATCAACATTAGATCAGGATGGTCAGAGCCTTGTACAGTCAAGTAAAACTAAGAGGAAAACACAAGTCCTAAAGTAAATTCCTGTTTTGCCCTTCAAAGACCCAGTCTCCTTTTCATCATAGTTGACAATGAACTGCAGCAAAGCAGCAACAATTTTAAATGAAGATGGATTTACCGAGTTCCAAAAGCACATTTCCTTCACAGTTGTAAATACAATCTTTTATTACTTTTCTGCAAAGCAACACCTTTAAACTATACAAAACCATGTAAGTACATGTCACTGTTCATAGATTCATTCATATATTCATAGATATTAGGGGTTGGAAGGGACCTAGAAGATCATCTAGTCCAACCCCCCGGCCCGAGCAGGATCACCTAGACCAAG
>JAOEGS010015246.1:0-18961 GCA_025447755.1 Corythornis vintsioides
AGGAAGAAAGGAAGGAAGGAAGGAAGGAAGGAAGGAAGGAAGGAAGGAAGGAAGATAAGAGAAAAAGACAAAAAGACAAAGAAAAAGAGAAAGAAAGAAAAAAGAGAAAAAGAAAGGAAAAAAAGATAAAAAAGAAAAAAGAAAGAGATGGTTAGCTCAAGGGTCGGAGATCAGCTGCCTGTTGCTCCACTCTGGGCTGGATTTGTAGCAGGCCAGTCAGAGCTCTGTGTTCTTGTCCCCAGGTCTGCCCACCACAGCCTGCACCCCATGGAGAAGCCACAGGGTGCAGCTCTTCCAGAGCCCATCTCAGAGGGGTGTTATGCTCCCTCCAAACTGAGCCAGTTGAAAAGAGAATGTTTAAAGGTTAAAAAAAAATCCCACCAAACCCCAAAGCCCACAGAAGAAAGAAAAATCCCATCAAAAAACCAGCTGCTGAAAAGCATTCCAACCTTGCCACCAAAACTCAGGGGCAACCTGTGCTGCAGAGAATATGAAAATCCTTTCTCCCTCTGTGCCTCTGATCTTCCTATGTATAAAAGGAAAGAGGATTCATGCCAGAGCTGTACATCACTTTGATGTCTTGGCCTAATTCCCTCTGGGTAATTAGGCTCTGCCTACTGAAAACTCTCCCTGCACTTTCCCTGGTCCCTGCAGAGCTCCCATCCATCAGGGGGGAAAAGCAGGGTGAGCCAGAGCAGCCAGGGGTGGCCAGCCCAGCACCTCAGCCACCCAGAGCCCCCTGCCATCCCCTCCCTGCCTCAGCCCTGCCTGGATCCAGCTCCTTCCCTGAGAACTCCAGGCTTTTGGAGACCTCCCACTCCAGCAGCAGGCAGGCTCAGCCCCGCTGGGTTTCTGGGAGCTGGGAAGATCACAGCCTGAGGTGAGGAGGCTCCAGGACACACATTCCCAAGCTGCACACGGGTCTCCCAGGAAGGGTAAACCTGAAAGTGCTAATCCCCTGGAAAGGCTGGCTGGTTCCAACTCCCCAGTGTCACGACAGGGTAGGGCTCAAATGCATTCTAGACCTGGCTGTGTGTAAAACAACCGTGGCTCTGACAAAGCACAGACTTCAGAAGGATCAAGCCAGACCTTTCCATTAAGAGGGCAAAATAAAAACTTCAAAGCAACGAGTTGTTTGGGGCTTTTTCCCCCCTCTCTTTCACAATGCAGATTATTAATAAAGTTAATCACACGGGCATGGGAACTGGGAGCTGCCAATAGAGGAGTTTTTAACAGCGTGCTCGTTCTCTGTGCCCCAGACAGAATATCCCTGTGTAGGATTTCATTCCAGGCACTCTGGGTTTTCCATCAAGGAATTCTGTCAGCAGTGTGATCTGCACCAGCCTAGCAGCCACACAGCTCCTTCTCACACAGACAGACAGACAGACAGACCCGGGTGGGTGGATTCAGTAGCTCCTGACAGGGAGCAGGAGTTGGAGAAGCACAAGCTGCCTGTCAGAATCAGAAGGTGCTTCCTCCACACTCAGCAGCTCCACCCCTGCAGTCCTGTAGGGACAAGCTCATGGCAGCCAAGCATTTATTGCCCAACTCTTGGGGTGTCTCAAGAGAGGGGTTGGGGGGTGGAAAAATCAGAAGGTTTTCTATAACCCAGAGGATGCAAAAGGGCACACACCGGGCACGGGTGTTTGTGGAACCACCTATGGGGAGGATTTCCTGCTGCTGTGATTTGGCAGCTCCCACACACACTCTTCTAGTCCCTGGGTGTTTGGCGGTGTCACTGCTTCTCCTCCTTTCCCCCCACATTCAGTCCAGAGGAGAAAGCACTCATCATCCCCACGGTGCCTGCAGGCAGCCTGTCCAGCCACCCCTCCTCCATCTCACCTGCACTGTGTGTCTCCTACACATCACAATTCCAACCTCCTCGCCCCCAGAGGAGAGGGAGACTAAGGTCTGACCATCAGAGCTCTCAGGAACAGCTCAGCTAACCAACAGCCAGCAGATCCTCCACTGGAGCAGGGCACTGGACCAGGTCAAGGTCCCTCCTGCTCCTCCTCTTACAAGCAGCCCAAGTTCAGATGCACCCAAGCACATCCCTGTTCGAGCTGTAGCTTCTGCTCCTCCTCAGTCTGAGCACTTGGCAACCTCACCCGTGCTAGAGAAGGGCTCTCCTGAGCACTCGGGGAGCCTCCAGCCAGCCCAGAGTCCCAGCAGCAGGAGATGCAATTTGTGCTGCACAGGAGCCACATTCCCTTAGCATCCTGCTCCCCAGCAAGGGGCAGCTGCAGGGACCCTGTTGGAAAGCCCAGAGCCTGATCCCTGTGCAAACTGCAGCCAGCCAGGGCAGACAGAGCCCCACCCTGCAGTGCACTTCAGAACAGCCTGTTTTCTTGGGCCAGTGGTTCCTGGCAGCCCCCTCCCAGTTCAGGGACTCCAGGCCTGCTGGAAATGAGTTTGGCCCAGCACCAGCTGCTGGGCTGTGCAGGGACAAGGAGTGCTGGGTTAGCCTGGGGAGGGTTAGGAGCAGTGGCCTGCAGGGCTGCAACTCCTACGCAGTAACAGGAACCAGAGACTTACTCTTGATTTACTAAGAAGTGAGTCATTCATTCAGGATAACTTTCCTGAGGGAGATGAGTGATGAGCTGTCCCATCCTCACCAGTAACAGTCTGACTGTGCTGCTGGGAATGTTTGCTGTAGGCAGGCTGGCAGATACATTCCCTCCTGGGGTGCTCTGCTTCCCAGGGGTGAAAGAGCAGATTCCTGATGCCAACGGTGGCAGTTCCCCAGATGGCAGCAGCTCTGGCTACGCCTCTGCTGCTCCAGCAGGGCAGGAATGGGTAACTCCCCTCTCTCCTGCAAGCACAGCTCCACCAACAGCTCTCCTGGGCACCTGGCTGCCGTGCTGTGAGCTGTGCCAAGTGGTGTATTGGGTGAAGCTTTGCCAGACGACACATTTCCCCCTCCCCAGGACTGTTCTGATTCCAGCACTTGTCAGAATGAGAACAGATGGTTCCATGATCATAGAAATGTCTGCTTGGAAAGGACCTCTAGAGGTCATCTAGAGATGACCTGCTAGGAGCAGTGCAGCTAGAGCAGGGTGCTCAGAACCTCCTCAAGCCCCCCTGGAATGTCTCCGGGGATGGGGCCTCCACCACCTCCCTGGGCAACCTGTGCCAGTGTCATCACTCTGCTGGGAAAGAACTTCTTAGTTCTCATCTCAATCCACTCCTTTCTCATTTCAACCCATTGCCCCTTGACCCTTTCACTCCAGACCAATGACATTTGCCACTGAGGTTGCCCAGCTGCCCGAATCACCCTCTGGCAGCACCAAGGCTGTAAATTTCTTTCCAGAGAGGGTGGTTAGGCATTGGGATGGGCTGCCCAGGGAGGTGGTGGAGTCCCCATCCCTGGAAGTGTTTAAGAACCGTGTGGATGTGGTGCTGGGGGACCCTGGCAGTGCAGGGGGAACGCTTGGACATGATGATCTTAAAGGTCTCTTCCAACCAAATGATTCTGTGCCGGGATAAGGGTACCTTTATCTGCAGGGCAGGACCCGACTTGCTCGAGCCGCCGGCCGAGGGGAACACGCTGCGCAGCAGCCTCCTCTTCAGGCTGTTCTCCCTGGATTTGGAGCCCGGGCTGCCCTCTCCCGAGGCCCTGGCGTTGGCCTGTCTCAGGGGGCAGGGCTGGGACCAGTTCTCCTCCGAGCTCCTTCTCCCGGTGCCCTCGGCATCCCCCGGCGGCAAAGCGGGGCCGCGCTGGGGGCAGTCGGCGCCCTGGAACTCGGAAGGTCCCAGGGACTGAGCTTTCAGCACCATCCCGTTGGGCTGAGCCTGCCCCTCGCATCGGGGTTTGTAATCTGGCCACATGGTCTGCCTGCGGGTCGCCTTGCCGTTGCAGTTGAGGTAGTTGCCATACTTGTCTGCCCAGTCTGCTTCGGGGCTCTGGAGGTACATGTCCGGGGGTCTGTCCTCCCCCAGCAGCCCCAGGGACTGGGCTCTTCTCCTGCTGGTGGGGCTCCGGCCCCTCAGGGTGTTGGAGCTGATGGCAGAAAGCTTCTGGATGTCATTGAGTATCCCGGAGATATACCCTTCCACTTCCACGGTGCTGCCCCTCACCACGGTCTGGGAAACACAGGGAAGGGGGAGAAAAGTCAGAGCTGGAAAAAACGAGGCTCGGGTTGTCTCAAAGGTTTACATTTTGCTTGTCTAAAATAGAATAAAAAATAGTTTTTTTTCTTTTTATCCTTTTTAAATCGTCCTTTATTAATTCTTTATTTAAATGACCCTTGATTTAAATAAAGGGTAAAATTTAAACTACCCTTTATTGAGGGGGGAAAAAAAACCCAAACCAAACAAAAAGGCATCGTTGGTTCCCACCCTGCCAGAGGTAAAAGCTGTCTTAGCCAGAACAGGGAACCCTGCTGCTGCAGTCCCATTCTACAGGACACCCTCAGAGTGAAACCAGGATGTGTTTGGCTCTCCCAACTCCTGCACCTAAACTGAGCTGCCCAACGTCACCAGCTGGGGCTCAGGATGCTCCCGAGAACATTCCTTCTTGGAAGGGGCTATGGCAAACATCACCCTGCTGGCCCAACACGGTGCAGCCCCTCCCTGTAGCTCCCTGCAGCCCATCAGCCTCCCAAAGCCTGGGTTTTTTTTGCTAACTCAACTCCACCTGCCTGGTGAAGCCCACTCTGTTCCAGCACCGCATCCCTGCGCTGTCTGCCAAGCTATTATCATTAACCTGATGACAAAGGGTCACAACAGCTCACAACTGCCGTGTAAGCAAACGGTGAAGAACAAGGCTCGTGTCCAAACAGGCAACAGCACTTCACAAGTAGGACACTTGAAGCTGTGGGTAAATTCTGGAGTGCTCTGCCTTGTTTGTTCTGCAGCTGAAAAGCTTACAGAGCGTTTTCTTTTTCTTCGCTAGGAACCAAAATGTTTTGTTTCTTCACAGAAATTCACAGCATAGGATCACTCCTACACGTCCATGAATCTCTGCCCGAGGAAAGTCCTTCCCTGGAGTGATGGCAATCTCCTGTTTGCTAACTGAACTCCAGGGATCTTCTAAAGATGCTGAATTAATTACACCGAGCCTGATAGTTAGCTGGTGCAAACCAGCAGCTCCAGTAATTTCAGCAGAATGCCACCACGGTGCACAAAAGGAGCACTCAGTCTGCTCAGAGCCTGAGAGTCGACAGCAGAGCAGGAGGTTTTGCCATCCAAGGTGAAGAAAGGATGTCCTGACTCACACTGTCACCCAGAGCAGGACATGCTGCTCATTGGTCCTGCCCACCCCCCTCACCACCAGTGTGCACCTTCCTCACACCCCCAGCTGCCCTCGGGTACACAACCCACTGAGGAATGAGCTCTTCAAACTCCTTCCATCCTTTTTGCACCACACTCAATAGAGGGAACATAAAAATTACCCAAAGGAACCTTGGAAAGGCTCAGCAAGGTGCTCAGCTGAGAGCCTCTCTCCTAGCCTGGTGTCAGCAGGACAGTTACCTGCTCTTGTGTTCACTGCATCAAGGTTAATGAAGAAAACACCCAAATTGGGACCAAACCTACAGAGAGGGCTCTTCCAGACTCGTGCCTCACTGGCACGACATCCATAAATAGGATTTTTTTCAAAGAAAAGTGACTCTTTGCAACCCCCAGATTGTACATGTCAAAAAAGAAGAGGTGTGATAGTTGAACCCAGGAGCCTGTGCGGAAGGACTTGGCCTCGTAGGGCCAATTAGCACTGAAATCAATCAATCAATCTTGCTATTGATTGGCAGCGCTGAACAGGGATTTCTTCAAATGGAGTTTACCAGAAATAATCAACTCTGTGGTAAAGTCTAAGGGAGTGTTTGCACTTGAACTTACTGGGGGGGAAAGAACCAAACAAAGCAGTATCAGTTGGAGGCCCCCACATCTCTGGGCACCCTGTGCCAGGGTCTCAGCACCCTCATGGGGAAGAAATTCTTCTTCATGCCTGAGCTGAATCCACCCAGCTCTAGTTTGGATCCATCCCCTCCAGTCCCATCTCTACCTCACAGCCCCAAAACTCCAGCTTTCCTGGAGCCCCTTCAGATCCTGGGAGCCACACGAAGGTCTCCCTGGAGTCTTCTCTAGACTGAACACCCCCAACTCTCTCAGCCTGTCCCCACAGGAGAGGTACTTGAGGGAACCTGCCCAGTGTGCCAGGCCAATGCCACAGGGATGGCATCAAGGGTGTAGCTAAGTCAGGCTGTAGGACAGGGGTGTCCCTTGTCCCCAGCCCTGTGTCTGCCAGCAGCTGGGCTGCCTGACATGATTTGCTGCTGATAAATCCACGCTGGCAGCTATTACTCTGCTATCTCCTAGGAAGGGGTTGCAAATAGATTACTTGCTTATTTGTTCCAGTCTCTTTCTGGGAATTGAAATTATTCTGACTGATCTGCAATTCCTTGAATTTCATTAGACCCAGCTGACTTGAAAATATGCAACTTCTCTGAGAAGCCTGATTTCTGCTGGTCTGTGCTTACTGCAGCCCGTGTCCTCAGCCCTTCACACTCGTGTCACTTGTCAGCCCACTGCTCACTTCACCTTTCCAATGAAGGCTGAAGAAAAATCATTAAACATCTAGGAATTCCCAGTGTCATCTGTTATTAACTGTCTCCCCGAACGAGCAGGGAACAAATTCTTCCCTTCATCCTCCTTCTCCTCCTCCGTGTACTTATGATGTCTCCTCAGTGCCCTTTATGTTCTTTGAGAGTAACATCTCTTTTTTGTGCCTTGGCCTTCCAGTTTCGTTCCTACATACATTTCTTTTCTATTTGCCCTTTATAACTTGACCTAGTTTCCACCCTTCTGAGCAATCCTCCTGCAGTTTAAGCTCATTAGAGAGCTCCTGATCTAACCAAGTTGGTCTCTTATTACACATTTTGTCTCTTCTCTGGATCCTGGTCCTATCTCCTACTACATTTTGAACCTCAAAGCACGCTCAGGACACCACAGACCAGAAGGCAGTACCTCCTCCTTCTTTTCTTTTACCTGCTCTTCCCAAGCAAGTTTTTCCTTTCTGAATGAGCACTCTGCTCAAAGATCCTGAGATGCCATTTAAATTGCAGCTTTGATTTTGCATTAATACTTACTTGCATTGTACTAAGATACAGGCCCTTTCAGTCCCCATGTTTTGAGCACCTTTGCACAAAAAGCTAAATATATTCATCAAACAGAAAGCTATTTTCTTTGGTGTCCCCCTTAAAAGCCAAGTAGCAACATCTCTATTTCACAACTCTCCGTTGTTTTGGGTTTTTTTAACTGGGAACAAAAACTTCCCACAAGCTAGCAGGGCTTTAAACACAATAAATCTGCCACCATCTTTCATTTCATTTGCCTTTCCAAGAGAACATCATGAACCTGCCTCTTCACACAGCAGGTCCCTCACGAGCACACGGACTCCTGATGCCATCCAAGCAAGAAGCCACCTAAATTCACCTACCTACAAGGATCAGTGACTTGTTTCTCCTTGCTGAAGGACTTGCTTTGAGCACATTCTCCTGTTTGCCACATCCCACCTTCTGTTCAGATGCTGGTTTACATCCCTTCCATCCAAAATCCTGCTCCCTGGTGCCCCTGGCTCACGTTGCCACCCGTGAGCAGCTCCTTCCCACTCAGGCTTCCCTGTCAGCTTCACCACCAGCCAAATCTGCTCACCCACGGGGGTGGCCGACTTGCTAAAACAGGTCATTCCACGAATTCTCCTCTCTGTACGAGAGCTGGACACACCCCAGGCCCTGTCAGCCACCACGGGAGCTTTCACAGCTCCTTGGCACAGCAACAGGCAGCCAGGTGGCTGTTGGCACAGTGGCACTGCTGTGGTGAAGGGCACCACTGGCCTGATTTCTGATGAAGTTACTATTGCCCCAACAATAAGATGATGTTGTGAAAGCCCAGCCTCTGCTACCCACCGAACTAACAGACCCCCATTTAACCACGCCCAGGGCGATGGAAATGCTGCCCCAAGCACCAGGGGATCCCCGGGGACGGGATCCTCCTCCTACCTTCATCGGCTGGAGCTGCATCCTCGTGATCCTCGAGGGGTCCACCACTGGCTTGGGGCGCCTCAGCGTGTCCAGAATATTCTGCCATTGAGGTGGCAGGCCCACAAACTTGCCCTCCTTGGGGTCAAAGGAGGTGTGGACACGGTGCTCAAAGTTCTGCGGGGCCGAGATCTCCGGGCGTTTCTTCTTCTTCTTGCGGAACATGGTGCCTGGGTGGGAGAGCAGCAGCATCAGTGCAGCTCCAGGGCTCAGCTGCCCCACACTGGGGCCACGGATCAATGAGATGAGTTAATGACACTTAAGAATGAACTTCAGCAACAAGCAATTCAACAGGGAGTTGATCATCTTGCCTATAGTTCCCCACATTTACTAGAGGCAAGGGAGGGAGAAAGCTCTGCCTTGCTCAGGACCACCCTGGCAGGTCCGTGGCTGAGCTGGGGTTTGTGGTGACCCTTGCAGTGCTCCCAGTTCAGCAAAGAAACTGGCACCTCTTACACCTATGGCTGAGCACCCACCACTTGGCAAATCCATACTGCTCCATGCCAACACTTTCCATAGACATGGAGATAGAGATTTCTGTTTTACAGGCTGGTACTCAGGTCAAGTGGCTTTGGAGACCAACCACTTGGAGCCGATTCCACTACCAGCCTGGGATGGAGGGTGGCTGTGGACAGGGCTCAGTTTTCTTCTCCCAAGTAGGCTATACATGTTTGATGCCCATTTAAAGGCAACAAAGATGTTGGCACAGGAAGGGCTGCCCAAGGCTGGTTTTGGAGCTGAGTTTTTCTAGCTTAGAAAGAGAGCTTGGAGGGAGAGAGAGAGAGAGGGAGGAGGTGGTAGGTGGAAATCAAACTCTGTCAGCAGGTAGCTGGAGAAGCTAAAATTAAAAACTAAGATTCCTTTCCCTTGGGGGCTGAGAGAGACAGTTTGTGTGAACAGCCCTCACAACTGCAACAAGCCAACACCTAAATATACCCAAACACAAGAGACATTCAGGATCTGGATTTAGACATTACAGCCAAAAAAAAAAAAGACCCAGATGTTGAGAGATTGAAAGACAAAAGTTTTAGACCTTCTTGAAATTAGGAAGGTAATGAAAGGTAGAACCAGAGCTCCACACAGAGCCACAGAAGTGGGTGGATGACTGGGAGACAGCAGTGCACAGGATGGAGTGTGCAATGAGAGCTGTAAGAGAGGAGGACAAAACAGAGACCTGGTGGCAAAACAGTTTAGGAACTAAGAAAAGAAGAAAAAAAGATGTTTTTCTGCTCCTCCCTTTGCAGTGAGAACTTTAATATTACCACTTGCCTCTCCTGAGTGCTGCCTCAAGCTCCCTCAGCATCAGGAGGGGGTTTGCCACTTAATCCTCACCTCTGTGGTGACCACTCTTCCCCTGCCCAGGACCTCAGCTCCCAGCTGAACAAACATGGACAAGGGTCAGAGCCACACCACGAAGATAACCCGTGGTGCAGCCATGAACAGGCTCCTAGAGGACACTGGTCTCTGAAATCACCAACCTCGTGCTTGTTTTCCCACCACAAAAATACATCCCAAACATTTTCCAGGCTGTTCCACTTCAAACTAGCTCAGGGAGCAAAGTGCAGCCACCAGGTGAACGACGACTTTGCTGCCTCTGGCTAGGCTGAGATCGTGCAAATGGGCTCCAAACCCAGCTACCATCATCCTGCAGTGACTGGGGTGCAAAGGGTTTAAGTCACAGGAGGAATTTTGCCCCATCTAACCCCCCCGAGTCCTGCAACCCACCCTTGGTGAAATTCAGACTGCACACAATGTCCACCACAATGTCCAGAAGCCTACTAGAGATACCTTAGGGTTGAAAAAAGAAACCAGAAGATTAGGCAACTAAAATAAAACCACAAAAGAGGCTGGAAGTGACAGCTCTGCCCAGAAGAGGCTTCACAGCCAGAATAATCTTTGGCTAGAATCCATTCCAAGGAAAACCCAAATACATCTTAATGGAGAGCTTATGGGAAGGGTGTCTGCGCTCCAGGTCTGTATTGCAACTGCTCAAACACAGTGATTCACCACCCAGGCCCCTTAGGTGCTGCATATTAACTAAGAATCAAGACTAAAGTCACAGGGTAATTCATTAAGGGGAAAAAAACCCCCAAAACTAAAGCACAGGCAAGCCTGGAATGGAAAGATACTCCAAGAGCTCGTGGTGTCAGTGCTGTTCAAAGCAACAGCTGCTGCTGCTGAGGAGCTGCCACGGCCTCCAAGGGCAGCAGGGAGAGCAGCTGTGGTGTTGCAGCAAGTTCTGGGCTGACTACGTGTCAGCCACTGGACCCACCAGAACGGGGGCATCTCCCCACAGAGCAGCATTACTGCACCAGCCAGCACCACTCCTTCTGCTCCCATCTCCAGCTCCATCCCTCACCTCATTTCCACACTGGGGACACCTTCATGGCACCTGGTTATCTCTGGGGGTCTGCCCTTCAGGTGGCCAGGGGTGCTGTGCCACGTGGTGTTGCCAGCACCACAGCCATGAGCCCTCGCAGCATCACAGGATCACAGAGCTGAACGTTCCAGTCGTTCCCCCAGCAGGAGACTGATTCCAGCTGAACTACTCCCAAATGCACATTTCTGAGAGCCCAGCTGATAGTTTGGCCCCAAAGATGCCCCTGTACCCCTTTGTGTAAGGGTAACCACTACACTTGTGCATTCACATCAACTCACTGGACCTGTCAATCAACATCAGACTCCAATCCTCTATACAGCAGCTGCTTCCTACCCCCCACCCCCCCAGCAGCATCCCCCGAGTTCATGGTCTGTTTTCAGGCAAGTAGCTGCCATCGACCTGCACCGACCTTATTGGCTTACAATAGACATCTTAAAACCAGCAAAATGCAATCTGCTCCAAATACAACCCCCACCCAGGTCTCTGGTGACATCTGCTCTGCACGGGCAGCATCAGTCTCTGGTGGTGAGGATGCTGCCACAGCAGACAGGTGGTTTAGATCAAAGGGAATCCAGAGACCTAAAGCAGAGATCTGAAATCCCATGGATCTTAATCATCTCTGCAGGTTTTGCATCTCCTCGAGAAGCTCTGGATCTGCCCAGCCTCCTTTCACTTTCTGCTTTCCATCCAAGAGCTATTTACTTGCATTTCCAATACAAGGCTAAAGAATGTTTAAATCCAGCACAGAAAACAGGCCCTTTCTCATTCAGCCAGAAATTCGTAAGGACATTTTATGCATGGAAGATTTTTGTAAATCAAGACAAACCTGTATTTAAAGGCAGACAGCATCCCTTCAATATAACAACACAAATACCCTGACACTGATTTTATCATCATCATCTCCCAGGCTCCAGCCTTCCATTCGCTGCTGACAGCTGCACTGTAAGAAATGTCACAAACATAAATAATAAAAGTCAACTACCAGGAGACAAAAGCAGTCGGAGATGGAAATTCTCTCAGCGATCCGTTCCTGCTGCCTGGGAAACCACGTTGGGTTTTTCAACTCCAGATATAGCTGTTCCTAGATGATACAGTTCCAAAAGCTGTCACATCTGCCAGTGAGCATGAGGGGGAAAAAAAAAATAAAATCCCACAGCCAGCAGATCCAGAGCAGGGGGAGGGACTGACTGGGAAGGAGGGGCAAGAAGAGAGAAGGGTCAGGCTCGGAGGAGAGGAAGGGGTGGGAAGACTGAGGATGGAAGAGAGAGTTGGGAAGGGGAAGAGGAATGGCTGGGAAAACGAGTGAGGAGCAGGGCACGGGGAAGAACCCACCCTGCTGAAATGCAGCTAGAGGTTGTGGGGGTCGCTGGCTACGAGGCAAAGCAGCAGCGGAGCCCCCGCGTCCCCCGTGCGCGCACAGGCGCTCTTGCGCTCGCTCGCTCGGCGGTAGCGAGCCAGAAGAGAGCTACTCCAGCCTCACACGGTTCCCAGTTAAAAATCAGCTCTCCATCTCCTCCCCCTCCTGCCTGCAGCAGCTGAGCTCCCTCCACCACGGAGCTGGCCACGGCTCGCTCTCTCAGAATTCCCAGCCTTTCCCAGCTGGATTCACCGTCCCATGCCAGCCAGGGGAGGTGGAGGAGAGCCCTTCCCACAGGACCTGCAGCAGGATTTCAGTCTGGAGAAGGAAGGTGGAGAAGAACCCAGAGAACCCCCCAGTGAACCCCGTTTCCATCCCGTGCTGTGCCAGGCAACACGTGTCAGCTGGAGCGGGCCGTGGCCGCTGCGTGTGCTTGTGCACGTGTGTTCACACACATGGACGTGCACACAGGGGGTTGCACGGGCTGCACACCTGTTTCACCCCCCCCCAGGTCTCTGTCAGGGTTGTTATTTAGAAGCCATGGGTGTTCCGAGCAGGTTGTGGACAAAGAAAAATGACAGGTCCCTTCCCTCAGGAGCCTACCAACCAAAATGTGACTCCACAGCAAGAAAGTGACAGCAGGGGGTGAGCAAAAGGGGAAAAAAAAAAAATCAAAATGGCCTGAAATCTGAAATTTCAGCGAGCAGAGCCCTGTCACCACGGCACTTTCCACATGTGTCTGCAGTTCTGCCTCCACGCAGCCTGCTTTAGGTGTGTTGTTTTCTCCTAAAGGAAGAGTGGGTATTTACTTTGTCTGCCATCACTTCCCCTTTTCCAAGCCCTTTCCTTCCACTGCTCTCCCTCCCTCGGCAGCAGCGCGGTGTCGGGGCGAACCAGCAGCACCACAAACGCAGGCAGAGCTCTCAGTCCTGCCCAGACACCCTCAGGAGGGCTCAGGCTAACGCTGCAGCAGGAACAAGCTGAGGGGGAGACACATTTGTGATATTAGTGGGGTTATTTTTGACAAATGAGGGATAAAAAAAGAGCAGAACTGGGTGGTGGTTGGTGCCACGCGGGGTCTCGGGGCTCTGGTGCTGCCTCTTTCTCCCCAGCTCCATTTCCTTGCTCATAAATCAGGACCAAAACCCGAAGCAGAGTGAACACCTCTTTGCTGAACTTGTTTTGGATGCTGCTCAGCAACGTGTTTTTAGGTGTGTTTTAGCTACACTAGACCTAATTCATTCTGGGACACTCGCAAAGACCTCTTGGACTTTGTGGAACCAGTGCAGGCATGTCCCAGATGCTAATGGGCCTTTCCCCTGACAAATAACAAAGCTTTCCATTATTTACAGTCCCCTGTAAATCCCAGCTGAAGTCACTGTCCCATTGTGCCAGCCTCTGAAGTCGGGTCCCACCCTCCAGAGGTTTCATCTCGGCAGACGAAAGGTAAAGAAAAGGAATTATTATCCTCATTTGCAGACGAGACAGAAAAAAAAAATTACTAGCTCAGTTTCTTCCCAGCTACGTCTAGATTAGCAAACCTGAAAGAGCTTCCAGGTGTGTCTGCTGGCTGCTTTGTAGCTTCATATGAAGGCCAGGTCCAGGTCCAACACACCCTGGCTTCCACGGACAGCAGACACGGGTGCACAGCACTGGTGGTGGCCACACTGATCTTGACACCAGCACGTAGGTCTGGACACCACCAGAGAGCTGCACAGACAGAACTCACCCCTAGACCTCACCTGCAGTCAGATCTTGGTCAGAACTCGAGCCCTGAGAGGGTCAGAGTGAGCAAGCAATTGCTGCCATGGCACCAAGAGGAGGCTGCTCCCCGTGGCATCCCCTGCACAGCACGTGTGTGCCACAGGGCACGAGGCTGAGCCACTGGAACAGCCATCACCCTCTGTCCCCACTGTTTAAACACCTGAGGTGGCCACATCTCCTTCTGGCCAAAGCCACACGGGGTCTCTTGGAGCCTGGGCTCCTCCCAGAGTCACCACATTGCTTCAGGGGGGTCTGTGGTTGCCACTTTGCCATGGAGGGTGCACCAGGGTCAACACCAAGGGGCTGTGTTTGGCTGCTGATCCAGAACACCAAGGAGCTTCAAGACAGGGCTCGAAGGATCGGAGGCTTCGCTCTGCACTGCCTGCTGTGACAGATCCGTGCAAAACAAGCACAGGAGCATTCCTGAGATGACAACGAGGACATCTGAGGTCCCATCTCCAAGAATTCACATGAGCAGCAGCATCTCACACACCAGGCAGGAGGTTATGTTGGGACAAGTGCAAGGGGCCACATCTGGCGTGCAGGGAGATGCGAGACACGGAGGAGCCACATCTGGGCACCAGGCACTGGCAGCACAGCCCGGGGGATCACGGGGAGCCACATCCCACAGTCCCCATGCTGGACACTCCCTGTGCCATGCCACGGAGCCCAGACCTGGGTGCTGGGGGGGAAGCTGCAGCTCTGCCCTGCACGTGGCCAAGGCAGGGACTGGGGAAGCACTGGGTGGGACCCATCCCAGTCCTGGGTGACAATCCTCATGCCAGCAGCCTGGCACAGGGCTGGCAGAGCCAGCACAGGGCTCCCCAGGCCACCGTGGACGTGCAGGAGTTAAACTTCCCTCTAAAGAACACTAAATCTTAGTCCCTGTTTACAATCATCACATCCTCCCCAGGTGGGTTACATGTCTGTGTATATATATATATAATGTATAGATCTGCATTTAATTGCTGTCAACAGCCTGAGAGGCAGTTCCCTTGTGTTATTCCCAGGGGATAACCAGTGGGAAAACTGCAGCGTGCCCCAAAACACAGAGGAGACAGACTCACCTACACCCCACAACCTGGCTGCCTCCCTCCCTGCTGCTGCCAACACCAACATGGGAACTGAAATCCCAACAGACGAGTCCACACCAACATCACCACTAGTGACCCGACCTCAGCACGTGTCCCCAAGCCACACGGTGACCCTGCAGCTTTGGAAACCACTCTGGGACATGGCAAGACCTGTACCAGCCATGTCCTCATCCTACACCGGGTCTATACCACTAGAACTCAGAAGCCAGTGATGCTGGGGCAGGAGCAGGGTTAGTCCAACAGACAAGAGAAGTGGTTCCCTGGTCCAGAACCTCCCTTGGCAGGCTGGGAAAAGTTTGGTGCAGGCTCTCGAGCTCTCAGTGCTGCACAGCACAAGTTCACCTGCAGAGCTGGTGGCACTCTGGACATGGTGAAACTTCAGCTCAGCACCTTCACTGGGACCCCCAAGGAAACATTCTGTGCAGTGCAGAACTCAGAACCTGGCTGAGTTTTCCCTTGCAGTCACTGTAGGGTAGTCCAAGCTGGTTTAAGCAATGAGCACAACATATTTAGCTCTTTCCTCTGCTCGTGAGTTTCCCTCAGCACATTACAGTAGGTTAAAAAGTGCTTTTTGTCCTGATAGTGGCAGGACAGCCCAACTTTTATACCACTTCTCCTTGGAAATGAAAACCATTTTCTGACCAAGGAAGAGCTGCACTTCTCACTTTTGCAAACCTTAGCAGCAGGACTCAGGGTATTCCTTCCAGGTACACACACACCCAGCCAGCCAGCAGCAACCCCTGCCCAGGGAAGAGGCTCCATCTGGAAGCACAGTTACTACCCCAGCAAACTACCTGCTGACAGCAGCTCCTGCTATTTGATCAGCTTTGCTACTCGATCCACCAGCCACTGCTCAGACTGCCAAGGCAGTGTAGGGTGTCAAACTCAACATCCAGCTCCATCACACTGCCAGGAATGAGACTTTTCAGTGGGAAAGGGCTTGAGAGAGAGCTGTGCAGCAGCATCCCCATCCCCAGCAGCTGACTCGGGTTCTACCCAAGCACAGGACTCAGGGAAGCAGAGGAAGACTCAGCAAATACCTCTGGCTCCACCTGCACCCCCCAGCATCACCAGAGAACTCACACTCACCAGCCACAAACTCCTCTTCTCTTTGGCTCTTTTTCAGCACTCTGTCCCCAAACACATGACAACGTCGAGGTGCTGGCAAAGAAGAAAGCAAACGTTGATGGACAGGACTGTTCTCTGCAGCTGTAAATACCTGGCTGCCTACGCTGGTTCCCACCTAGCTGAAATAATTAGCTCCAAACGCCCAATAGAATTGCAGGTTGTAACCTAAAGAGGAGGGGATTAGGCAGCTGTCAGAGAGCCAAACCAGCCCCACGCGTCCGTGCACACGAGTACTCCAGAGGAGTTTGGGGTGTGGGGGTGAGGAAAGGCTCTGGGGAGCATCCAGGGCTGTGGTAGCGGGGTGAGGGGTTTTCACTGGGGAGTCACTTCAACCTCTTCATAAAGCATGGAGAGGGTCCTTGCAGCTGTCAGAGCTATAGCTCCTTCTCACCTACAGGCAGTGAGCTGGAGGTTCCTGACAGCTGTCTGCTTTCTCAAGCATCATCCAGGGTAATTTTTAACCCATTCTGCACCTCAATGTGTTAAGACCATCACCCTGTGAGATTCAGCAATGCATTGTCCTCTCCACGCTCCCCAGCATCTTGAGTGCCAATAGGCTCTCTGCACCCCAGGCACCACAGAGCCATGCACTGGCCTGCAGAAAAGACACCAGAAAGCAATAAAAAAATGGGAGATCTTACTGGCAGTCCTGCTGCAACAACGCTGGTGGAGGACAGCTCCAAGCCAGAGGAGAAAGAAGGGTCTGGAGGGAAACTCTCCCACTGCCACGCAGCAAAGCCGATTGGAGGACGGTGTTGCTGGGCTAGAGGAGCAAAGACGAAGTGAACTCCTTCCCAAAGGGATCCAGCTCCTGGTTTTTCTTCCCTTCCACAACCACCCCTCGAGGAGAAAAAAAATTGTATGACCCACCCCCCCAAACCCACTAAACCATTCCACTCTCTCTTTGCCCTGGGCAGTGGCTGCGGAGGGAAGGGTTAAGGGGAGAGAAGATGGTAGTTTGAGCTGACAAACCTAGTCCTCCGTAAACAGGGGAGACAAATCACAGCCAAGAGCAGCCATTAGATGGGTGCTGCTACTGCTTGGGCCCCAGAGCTGGGCAGGGAGCTTACCCCGAGCTCCTCACTGGGAGGAGGGAACGCTCTGCCACCCCGCCGGTAAACTGAGAGAGAAAGGCAGCAAGAGAGAGAGGGAGAAGGAAAAGGGGTGGAGGCAAGCCTGACATGTTTGAGCAGTGCCCAGCTCACCTCAGCTGCAGAGTCTGAGCTCAGGGTGTGGTGGATGGGACACAGAAGCTCTCTGCATGGAGAAGCCTCGGGATGCTGTTCCAGGGAAAGCGACGGACGCCGTCGGCGGAGCCTCTCGGGACCATCTCAGCTTCTCCTCACAGCCTTCTTCTCTTCTGCTCCCTGCAGGGGATGAGAAAAAGAGCTGAGATTCACACCTGGGCACCGAGGTTTGTGGGCTCTCGGGCAGGAACCCTGGGGAGATATCTCCCATTCCCCTCCACCCTCTTCTTCCTCCCCCTGCCCCACTTCGCTGCTGCTCCCGCTGGCTCCTTAGCTCTTCTCTCTCAGCTCCACAGCCTCGGGGGCCTGGAGCTGCTGCAGCTCCTAACTCATCCTGACATCCCCGGCTGAAGATTTCAGGACCTGCCACCAATCCCTTGTACCCAGCAGGAAAGCTTTGTTTGCTGTGTGGCTGGCCAGGGAAGGACTCACCAATCTCTTGGCGTTGAGCAGCTCACGACCTGGCGCTTCCAACTGCTGCCCCTGCTGCTCCCCGGGCTCTGCTGACTCCTGGAAGCAGAGGCTTCCACCAGCCTCTCGTGTTCAGCAGGACACCAGCTCCACCAGCAGCCGTGGAGGACGGGCAGGGGTGGAAGGGGGCATCATCAGAGGGCACTTCAGGGATTACAGCCCAGGAGAGGTCAGAGTTGGCATCAGCAAACCCACCAGCTGCTCCTTCTGCACTGCAAAAAAAAAGAGGATTCTTGGTCTGTCCAAACCAGTAACGCTGCTGCCTTAGACCTAAGAGATCTTTAGTTTCAAAGGGCTGAGATAAAAGCCTTCAAAATCCACCCCCATGGATTTTACTTTTTTTTTTTTTTAATGTTGGTTTTGTTGAACCACCCTTAAAATAAATAAATGAATGAGCTGCAAAATGCTCCCACTGCTGTCCTTTCTGTGGGAGCAGAGACCTTTTAGCCACGTTCTCCTGTTCCCATCTTCCTTCCTACCTATTCACCCCTCCTAACTGAGATCTACGGCCATATTCTGGAGAAGGAACAGACCTGGGGGGTCACCTAGAGACCGTGAGGGAAGCCCTGTCCTGGCAGCTCGAGGTCTGGGGTTGATATTTGGCTTGCAGACCTGTTTGCTGGGCTGTGGAAAGCTGCCTCCTGAAAGCACAGTCATCGCTTCTGCCTCACTCTGCAGGTCGGAGCCTGCCAAGGGGATGGAGGTTTCCTGCCTGTTACCTCCCAGAGGCGTCCCTGGGGTACAGGAAAGAAAGTGATCCAGGTTCTTTGACTGTCTGGGGATCAGCCTGTCTCCTCCCACACAGATGCAATCACAGGAGGGCAAGTTGGTGCTAAAGCAGGTAGGGCAGGGGGGCAGCGTCCTGTCTCCAGCAGGGTGGAGGACCCGGGATGAGGGAGCAACCCCGAGGTGAGGAGGGGGAGTAGAACCCATCCTGGCATCCCCTCTCTGCTGAGGTGCTGGGACCCACCCGAGCAGCCACCTCGTCACAGGGAGGTGTCATTTGCTCTCCGAGGAGCACCCGGGCTTGGAACTGGCTTGACATTTGCATAAGTATTCCATCTCCTGGGCTTGCAGGCTCAGCCAGCCTTCTCCAGCAAGAAAGGGTTTTGCAGAGATGGAAGAGCCTGATTTGACTCCTCAGGACACCCAGTGTAGCTGAAAGAGAGGCAGCTGGGGGTTGGTGTGAACCTCTGCTGCCTACAAGCTGGCTGGGAAATTAGGACACTTCCCAGTCTCTATTCACAACTTTGCTCCCAGCAATCCTACACGCTGTGGAAATTTTCCCCAGTGAAAAGCTGCAGCTCTGATTTACCCCTTTAGCAACCATCCCTCTGTTAACCCCTTCACTGCTCCCTTCTTGCACAAGGTCACACAATCACAGTGTCAGGGGGTGGAAGGGACCTGGAAGATCATCCAGTCCAACCCCCCTGCCACAGCAGGGGCACCTAGACCAAGTCACCCAGGAACAGATCCAGGGGGGG
>JAOEGS010015246.1:20802-43281 GCA_025447755.1 Corythornis vintsioides
AGTAAATCTCTGTCTTTTCTGAACTGGGGTGCCCAGCACTGGACACAGTATCCAGGTGGGGTCTCACCAGTGCAGAGTAGAGGGAGAGGAGAACCTCCCTTGCCCTGCTGGCCACACTTCTCCTAATGCCCCCAGGATCCATTGGAAATCTTGGCACATAGTTGGCTCATGGCCATCCCCCTGTCCACCAGGACCCCCAGGGCTCTTTCTCCAGAGCTGCTCTCAGCCCCCAGCCTGATGCCCAGCCTCCCGGGCTGCCCCAGACACCCGCACACCCCACTCTTCCTCCTCCCACGGGGAGTGTCGCAGCCTCATCGGCCTGGAGAGGGCCACCCTGCCCAGCACAGGGAAGTTCAGCTCCAAAGTGCTGATCTCACCTCTCCTCCCAGCCTGCCCGGCCACCTCCCGGCATCAGGAAGGCACCAGGACCTCATGTCCTGCCAGGGCATCATTTATGTTATCAGTTATATAAATGGAATCATTTAAGGCCATTTCACCTCTCTGAGAGTAGAATTTTATGAGAGAAAACCCACTTTTCAATGGTTTACTCTGCCAGCAGGCAAGAGTGTGCACTCTTAATCTTAATAAAAATAAGAATAACTTAGAAACTCCAAGGCCAACTCCACCACATCCAATGCCTGTCCTCTCTCAGCCAGGAGGAATGTACCTGGCCACCTGTTTGGAGCCTGAGGGAACTGAGCAAGCTGTTAAGAAAACATTATCCTGCTTCAACAAAGCTTCCAGAAGAAACCTAAAATGAAGGCACAGCTAATCTGGTGCACTCAGGAGATCCCAGTAAGAGCTACAGCAATTCCACCCATGGATTTAGCTGTGGTTCAGAGCTAGACCTCCTAGCAGGGCTGCTCTGTGCTCTGGGACTGGCCAGGAGGCACAAATGCACCTCCAGATCTCCCCTCTCTGTCAGGGGAGTGAAAAAACACACTGACAACAGGACAAAGGGGTCACCAGGAGAAAGGGGGCTGCAAATCACCTCTGACTGGTGGGAGGAAGCTCAGATAGGAATCAAGTCTGCAAGGCTCATCACCAACACTGACTTCAGCCAGGACTGGAGGGAAGGATGGAGCAATCCAGAGGCATTTTCCCTTTAAATAAGTCCTTGTCCACCTCTCCCCGAGGCTACTGCATTCCAGGTGGGCAGCAAAGTGCAGGAGAGCACGATTTGGATCCCTGGCCCTCACCTTGGGGTTACCCTCCTGCTCCCTGACATGACCCAGGCAGTGCCCTGGAGACTGGAGGTCACAGCACTGGCTGTGGCGCTCGGAGCGCTTCCCCCCGTCTTCAGGGTTCACAGCTTCATCCAGCCCCTATTTTTTAGGCTCAGTTCAAAAAACAAAACCCAAAGGCACCAGAGCAGAACCGGGAATGGGTTTGGGCAGCTCACCACCTCTGCCAGAGCCCTGCAGGCTGACACAGATCAGGGCACATCCCCAGACACGAGTCCCTCCTCGCCGCGCGCTCCCCGCCACCTGCGACGCTCGCTGGGGCACATGGAAGAGGAAACAGTCCCCCTGTGCTCCTCTGGGCTCTCCCTGGCCAGGCAGCTCTCAAAGTTCAGCCAGCAAGGAAGGAGTGTGGGGTTCTGCAATCTGTGCCAGGCTGGGAACACTCAGCGGGAGCCCCAAGAGCCGAGGACGCCGGCGAGAAAGCGGATTAAGCTTAAAGAGAGCAAGAAACCAACAGACTCTTTAACAGTTTGAACTCCCACTCCGACGAGGAGTTGAAACTGAAGCTCAAGGGGATCACCTGAAGACAGCACAGGCTGTTTTGCTACCGGTTGGATTCCTGTGGCTTGGTAGACATTCCCTGCGGATAGCATCAGTCCAGCCTGGATCGCAGCCACCTCGAGCTGCTTCCAGAGCTTTCACTTGCAAGGACTCACAGACCTGTTCTGAGAGAGGGAATGCCACGCTCTGCCAGACGAGCCTGAGCCTCCCTCTGTGGAAGGTGTAGCTGCTGCTCCCCACGGGGGTCAGGGTGCCCAGCCTGTGGGCTCACCAGCTCACCCTGGGAAGGCTTTTGGCACCCGGGTCCAACGACACTGGCAAAGCTCAGCTTTGGGGCAGCTCTGAGTTGTCTCCATCCCACTGCCATGCTGAAAGGTGCTGCAGAAAGGCAGGTTGAAATCTCTGCTGCACCAGAGGCCTGCAGCCCAAGGCTTCTGCTCACAAGAACTAGGTCAGCTGGCTAGTGCTGAAGCAGCCACTGGAACTCACAGAATTCCTCATGGCTAAATATCAGCAACAAAAGCCTAACAGCATCCGCCGCTATCAGTCGCTCTCTGCCTCTGGGTACCTTCCAACCCAGCTCTCAGGAGCCCAGGATGATCTGAGGGTGGGAGCTCATGGCTGTGAGAACCCAGCCACGTGGCTCTGTGTGGGCTCCCTGAGCTCAGCCCCTATCCAGTCATCCACTCACCCCGTGCCCAGGGTCAGCCGTGCCCGAACAGCAGCTAGGGCATGAGGGTGCTGGGTGCTGCTGTGGTGCAAGGTTGGCTTATGTTGGTAGAGCTGAGAGCAGCTGTTTGAGTGGAATCTGAGGAGAAGAAGAGAAGGAAGGAGGAGAAGAAGAGAAGGAAGAAGGAGAAGAAGAAGAGGGAATGAGAATTAAGGAGAAGTTTTTCCCAGCAGAGTGGTGGACACTGGAGCAGGGTGCTCCCATCCCTGGAGAGATCCCAGGTGGGGTTGAGGAGGCTCTGAGCACCCTGCTCTAGTTGAGATGTCCCTGCTCTCAGCAGAGGTTGGGCTGGGTGAGCTCTGGAGCTCCTTTCACCCAGACATGTCTGGGATTCTACTCACAACATTCCCTTGATCCAGGTTTCTAATGAGCACGGAGTGAGGCTTCCATTGCACAGCCCTCCAGGTTTGTGATTTGCTCCTCCACACCTTTCCCTGCACACCCAGGAGCTCAAATTAATGCTGCAGCACGAGCAGCTCAGAGATGACTTGCCCAGAGAGCCAGAGTCAGCTGGAGCATCTGCTCTTCAGATCCCATCCAAACTCCCTTGAAACCAGTTTGGTTTGGTTTTGTTGTTTAGTTTTTGGGGTTTTTTTTCACACTGACTTCCCCAAGTGCTAGAAAGATTTATTCTAAGCTGGATGCTACAGGAAAGGAGTTAATTTCTAACATTATTTTATGCATTTATGTACTTGGTTGGACAAGGCCCAAAGTGCTCATTATAAAGTGTAACACCCTGCTTAATTCTTCCAGAAGCCAATCATAAGGCTACTATGAATTTTAATGAGCAATGAATCAAGACCCAGATGGTTTGTAAAGCCAAATTATCCTGATCTTGGTTATTTTAAGCTTTGTGTAGTGCCTTCTGGCCACTACACATATTAACCCCTCTGTTCCTGGTCTGGATTAAGGGAAGATTCTTGTACTTCTCTGTTCCAGCTCCAACTAAACACAGCTCCCCAGCCCCTGTGATGCCCTGAAAAGCCACAGCTCTGAAAGGAGACTCAAAGGCTGACATGAGGGGAGGACAAACCATACCCAGAGCCCAGCAGGGAGGACAGGACACCTGCAGGGACACAACCAAGGCTCAGCAGCCTCTTCACTACTCTGCTGCACGTGAATACGGCCGCATTTGGAAGAGGATGTGAAAGGAGATGGATGGAAAGGTTAATCTCACTGAAAATGGTGACTGCTAAGAAAAACAAAATAGACTTGTCTCTAAGGCTCTGAGCAGGGCCGAGAGGAGAGCCAGGAAACCAGAAGGCCATCAGCAAGATAACACTGACACTGCAGACAGTCCAATTTAACCAGCTTCTCAGGGGAAAACCAATTTAGCTCAGAGCAATCAAGTTGATATTATCAGTTGATGGAGACACTTGTCTCTGCTGAAACTGCTGAGCACGTTTGCTTTCTAGTTTGAGGCAACATCTTTCATTTTAAGGACTCAAACATCTTTGCTATTTAATGGCAATGGAAGCATCTCCACGTCTCTCCAGCCCCTGGGTGCTCCTGTGCCTCAGCTGGTGCTCCCTGCTCAGAGGGCACCTTGGCCACGCTCAGATTCTTCAGAGCAGACTGAGGCTGACCACCCACACCTACCACCAACCACCACTCCTGACTCTTTCTTTCACTAAACTTGGGCTTTTTTGGGGCTGTGACTGTTTCCTGCAGAGAAAGAACCTTCTCCCTTCCCCTCAGCAACCTGCAGGAGACAAAAGGTTGGAATTTGATGAGTGGTGAGGTGGCTGGTTCCTCGGTTTCTTTTTGCAGGGTGGGGAGAGGGGGAAGAAAAAGAGGAAAAGAAGAAAAAGAAAAAGGTTCTACTCTCTGCTCTTCTGGTCCCCAGGATCTTCTCTCACTTTCCTGCCTTGAGCCCTAGAAGTTCTCATCCCAGTGTCCCCATAACTCCGTTCACTGTCAAATCCCCTTCACATTCTCTTGTGCTTTTTGCTTTTTTCTTTTTGTATCCTGAAATGTCCTTTTTAAAATTTATTTATTTTTATCTAAACCTCGTCTGGTAAACAGATGGACATCACAGGAATGAGAAGGATGACACGGAAAGGATGAGACAAGAACTGAAGCACAGCATTATGCAAGTGAGGGGAAAGAATTGCCTTGATGTCACAGTGCATTACTCAGCTGAGAATGGTGAATGAGTTTACACTCTAATCACCCTGCTGGAATGGGCACCACAGCTCCAGCTCTGCACACACAGCCCTGAAACCACTGCACAGTTAGAGGTGGGGGTGGGAGGGAGATGAGGAAGAGGAAGATGGTTTCATGTCCCTTCTCAGCTCCACACACGGCTCAGCTTTCCTAACTCTGGACCCAAAATACTTAGACCCATGGAACGGTCAGGGGGGGAAGGGATCCCAAAGCTCATCCAGCTCCACCCCCTGCCATGGCAGGGACACCTCGACTAGAGCAGGGTGCTCAGAGCCCCATCCAGCTGGCCTGAGAAACTGCCAAGGATGGGGCTGCCCCCACCTCTCTGGGCACCCTGGGCCAGGCTCTCACCAACAGGTAGTTTTGACCTGACCGAGAACGCGCTGAGCGAGCGGCTGGAGCACGAGCAAGGGGCAGGAACACAAGTGAGCACAAGCAAGTGGCATGAGCATGAGCGAGCACAAGTGAGTGGCTGGAGCACGAGTGAGCACAAGCCAGCAGCCAGAGCACAAGCAAGCACAAGCAAGCAGCCAGAGCACGAGAGAGCGCCAGTGAGCGGCTGGAGCACAAGCAAGCACAAGCGAGCAGACAGAGCACAAGTGAGCACAAGCGAGCTGAACCTGCCCTGTTTGTTGAAGCTCAGCAGGAGCTGCAGCTCCCTCCTCTCCTTTGGCAACTGGGCCAAGGCAGCTCTGGACCCCGAGGAGCTCGAGTTGAAGAGGGTTCAGTCCCTTCTGCTTGAACCACGTTTGAACTCGTGTGGTGAGCAATGGCTCTGTCCTGCTGCTGTCCCCTGAGCGCTCGGGCCCTTTGATGATGACATTAGTGTAATTTTGGCTCCGACATTCCCTCGAGAAGAATTACTCATGTCCTGCTATTATTTATTTTACTACTTAAGAGCCTGTTTTTTTAGCAGTAGCTTTAATTAAATACCGATCCTCCTCTATTAAGATCACCTTTATCTAGCTTGCTGTGTTCTGCATTCTCCAGCAGTCCCATTTGCTTCCTCCTCTTTATCCCACCGTTCTCTCGGGAACCTTCTAAAAGCCCCTTCTGCCACCAAATCCTCTCACCACACAGACAGGGCAGGCTTTGCTGACCATCGGGTGGGAGATAATTTGGTGCTTGGCACCTCAAACCCGGGATTCCAACTGAAATGGATGTCCAGGGACTCTGCCAAAAGCAGCAGCATCTTCCATCCCGCCCAACACCGCAGCACGCTGCCATCCCTGTCCCTCTGCAGCTTTGCTTTCATGTCCACTGCTCCCCAAGCCTCTGAGGTCACATCCCTCCTCTGAAACATGCTGCTGAGAGGTGCCAAGACAGGTTTGCTGTGGGGGTTTGAAGCTCAGCATGTCCACTCACAGGGTAAACACCTCTTCAAAGCCTTTGCCAGCCCCGGGTAATGAAGCAGGTCACAGTGCATCGTAGACTTCAGTGCAGAGGATTCTTGGAAGCTGCCCTAGATTAATGTTTTAAGAGCTATTCACTCCACAAGTGTCAGAGGCAGAACTGATGACTCCTGCCCGTGAAGTTGGCAGGAACGGCCTCACCTCAACTGTTTCTACAGAGTGGAATCCAACTGCAGCAACAGCACCCCACTGCACCAGCAACAGCACCTGACTGCACAGGCTCCAGCGCTCAGAGGGGCCAGCACTGCTTACACAATGGCCACTGGCACCTCCCTCCATGGGCACCAGCCTCCCTCCTGGCCACCAGCCTCCCTCCATGGCCACCAGCCTCCCTCCTGGCCACCAGCCTCCCTCCATGGCCACCAGCCTCCCTCCATGGCCACCAGCCTTCCTCCTGGCCACCAGCCTTCCTCCTGGCCACCAGCCTCCCTCCATGGCCACCAGCCTCCTTCCATGGCCACCAGCCTCCTTCCATGGCCACCAGCCTCCCTCCATGGCCACCAGCCTCCCTCCATGGCCACCAGCCTCCCTCCATGGGCATCAGCCTCCTTCCTGGCCACCAGTCTCCTTCCATGGGCACCAGCCTCCCTCCTGGCCCCCTGCCTCCCTTCAACTGCCCCTCGGGGCACTGCACCAGCCGTTGCCTCGCCGAGGGGAGAGGAGGCAACAAGTCAGGGATGGTTCTGATTTCACTTCACACACTCGAGGAGGTTTTTCCCCCCTGGCTCAGCCCTCGGTGCAGTTTACTGGCTACACTTAATTCCCTCAGCATAAGGCTGTTTTGCTTTATGAGGATGTTTTATTCCTTTCTGAGAGCAAAACAGAACCACACACGAGTGTTGTCTCAAGGGGGGAGCAAAAAGCAAGTGCAGAGTCACCCCAATGCTCTCCCAGGAGCAGTGAGTGCAGCCCCAGTGGCCCCAGCACTGTTGTAAACTGGTGCTCTGCTCTGCTGCCAGCCAGGACTAGATCTACACACCACAGCCTGCAGGGTTCCCAGGAGGAGAGTTTCAGTTTTGGGGTTATACTGGGGAGGGAATGCTGCTGATAAGAGGGTTCTCAGGTGTTACTTACCCCTTTCCTCCAGAGCCATCTCTGTACGTTCAAAGTATTTTTTTTCCCTTCATGAAATAATATTTTTTTTTCAAACAGGTTGCCTGCAGCTGGGACAGGGAGCCCTCTCCTGCTTTCTGTCCTCTCCACTTTCCAAAGTGATAAACTGGTTGTTCAGGTGTAACTCAAACAGATGCTTTAGAAGACTATCCTCTCCCCTTGCTCTTGTTTCAACAGCATTTCTTCAACCCAAGCCTAGTAAAAACCTCTGAGTCCAAATTCCCAAGGCACAAACCACCTTCATTTTGCCTCCAACAGAACGACAGATACTCTGCCAACGTTCAAAAGCACCAAGAGAAATTAACAAACCCTAAGCTCACGTCCAGATCCTAAATTTCACTTCTGTTCCCCTCCAATGCCCTACTGTAAGCACAGGGTGCAGCAGCACAGCCAGTGGCATTCATTCACCTGAGAGCACAGCCAGGCAAAGGGCAGGGTTAAAACCATTTCCCTCACCCCTTTCTTATGGCTTCAGACCTCAGAAAATTAGTTCTTATTGGCTGGTTTAAATTTCCAGCCTAACACAAGAGTGCTGGAGACATCAGAGGTTTCTCTCCATTCCACAGTTTGAAGGTACAAACATTTCAGAGAAGTCATCTGAATTTTCATGCTCAGAGTGCTGGACCCTGTTGCCCCATCTGCCTCCCACAGCAGCAGCCTTACCTGGGGAAAAAAAATAAAAGCTCTCCGAGAAATACTTCTGGAGTGAATTCAGTCCTTTCTTCCTCCTGACTGCAGGTTGCTGCTTGTCTTAAACACGGGAAACATCCCTCGCCTCAGGCAGAAATTCTCAGCGATTTGATGGTGAAGCCTCCCCGGCAAGAGCCCGCTCCTTGGCCACTCAGCCCCAGCTCGCAGCTGCTCCCCGGCAGCTCTGCCCCGGTGCCAGCTGCCCTGGAGGGGGTGGCTCGGTGCCACCTGCCCCCTCCTCCTGGCAGAGGCGTTGGGAGAATTCGCCCGCAGGTGAAACGCCCTGAGGCGGGGAGGAGAGAGGAGCCCAACCCCGGTAGATGCCGCTGGAAGCCCCGCGGTGTCTCTGGGCTATCAGGGCTCCCTAACGCAGTGAATCAGGGTTTGCTGGGACCTTTTTTTTATCGTGGGCTGATGCTGTGATCTCAGCAAAGAGGATGGGACTGGGTGTTGAGTGGCGTTTTGCACGGAAGGCAAGAGCATCCAGCTTCTCCGTCCATGGGATCCACCGTCCAGGGTGCTCTGGCAGGGGGGTTGGACCAGATCACCTTTCTAGGTCCCTTCCAACCCCTACCATTCCGTGATTCTGTGATCCCCTTCCCCTCCAAAGCACCGAGGGACCACTTCTCAGGCACCACAGATCCTCCCACCCCCAGAGCCTGGGATGAAGGAGTCTCCCGTGCCCGGTGCAGACAGGGAGTGTGAGCAGCAGAGCCCAGGCAGAGCTGGGTGCTCCTTACCCGCCCGGGAAGCTTGGCCACGTCCCTCTCGGGGTGGAAGGGCTCCGTGGGCGTCCTGCTGAGCTTGCATAACTCGAGTGGTGCGATTGCAGAGCTGCAAAATCCTCTGGAGAGAGAGAGACAGAGAGAGAGAGAGAGGGAGAGGCTGCTGCGGGAGATGCTGCGCTGAGCGAGCCAGGGAAACTCTTCCAAAGCTCCAGAGCTCCCCGGGCTGTAAGGCAGGGCAGGTTTCTGGAGCTGATGGAAGCAGTGACAGTTCTACACCGGCTGAAACTCCACTCCCAGCTCCCGGAGTGCCCAGGGAGCCCGGCAGAAGCTGGCCGTGGCACAGGGAGTGGAGATGCTTCTCCCCACTGCAGGCGGCTGAGGAGCCCAGGCAGGGCTGCCAGGGAGGTAATTAGCTATTTTCCATTGGCATCCTGCAGTTATTTGCAGCTCCCTGGCACGTCAGTCACTTGAACGTTTCCTGGACAATATTCAGAAAAAAAGTCTTTTTTTTTTTACCTTTTCTTTCTATTTTTTTTTTTAAGATGAAGGTGCTGTATCCTGGAGACGAGTCATTTTTGTTCCTCTCCGAGTTGCCTTTTATTACCTCACCTGGATAAGCACAAGCACATTTTTGTGAAGGTTAGGTAACAAGCAAGCCTGCTGCTAATTCTCTTTCATCAGGGCCTGGGGAAAAATACAAGCTGCTGGGTGAAAAGCTAAAAAAACAAACAGAAAAGAGGGGAGGGGGGGAGTGAGAGAGAGAAAATAACTCAGGGGTGAGTCAGTCGTGCTCCTCCTGCTTAGTCACCTGTAGTGCTGCTCTCCAGACACACCGGAGGTAGAGAATAAGATCCCTGCCTGCCTCCCACCTCCTCCTCCTCCTCCAGATGAGGCCCTGCAGGGAGATGGGGGTGTAGGAGACAGTCCAGAGGAGCAGAGCTGACCGTGTGCTGCCATTTCCCACCCCCCTCCTGTCACCCTCTGCACTATTTCCCCATTAAATCACCTTGACTCAACCTGGGCATGTGCTGCTTTCAGCTGCCTTCAGCTGCCCCGTGGTTCTGACATCGTGGGGAGTTGCCATGGAGAAGAGGGTGATGTCATGGACACAAAAAGCACCCAGTTTACAAATACGACAGGAACAGAGCTATTTATAAAGAGCTGCTTTTCCCCCCCCCCCCTCCCCACCTCTTTGCTGGGGTGGGTGGAGGCAAAGGCAGCAGTTCCCATTCTGGATGGTTTTCTGTCAGCAAGTCTCAGAAATTATTTTTCTTGATAGAAAATATCCCCAGCCCATGAAACTGCTGAATGCTGTCAGCTTTCAAACTTCATTCACTAGAGCTGGATCCAGCTCCCCAGCCCACAGCTATTTCTGAGGTCAGGTAACTCCAGTGTTTGTACAGCAGCTTTTATCCTGAGGAGCCCATGCAGCATCACCAGAAATCTGCCACCTCTTGGAAGGCAAGAGCTTGTCAGAAAAAGAGAGGGGACAGAAATCCACTTGTATGAAAAGGTTTCATCCAATTTGAATGCCAACAGAGGCTGGTGGCTGTGCCTGGGCTATGTGGGGTGCAGCCTCAGCTAGTGAAATACTCAGTGCACATAAAAATAGAGATGGAAAAGGGAAGGTGATAAACTTAGACATGAATAAAACCCAAAAAAATCCTTTTAGGATGTCTTTGGAATAGGTGGGGAAGGATAAAAGGTGGTTTGAGAAGATGACAGGGTAGCTGCCCTAGGTGACAAAGGGCATGATTTATGTGTGTGGCATCTGGACCAGACGTGCAACCATCAGTCCCAGGGAAATCCAACAGCACTGGGACACTCCTAAGTGCTGGCTGATAACAAGGATTATTCCACCAAGATACAGGTCAGTTCAGATTAGAGATAAAGGAACAGCTCAGGTTTTAAAGAACACTGGATCTTATCAGCTAGATGGAGAACTCCCCCCCAGCTCCAACAGCAGCAGCAGTCAGCACAAGGGACAGGACAGGGTCACCACAGGGATGCTGGCACCACCCCAGGACATGCTGGTGAAGTGGGGCTGGGTGTGTTGGACTTTCCAGAGGCACTACACTGAGGGGGGAGCCACAGAAATCACCCATCCAAAGGCAGCTTAGAAGCCAGCAGCTAAACCAGAGTGGCCTGGTTGGGATGAACAGCTTCTCCTCCACCCAAGGGAAATATTTTTATATATATATATAAAAAATAAGCTCTCTCAGGAGCTGAACACAACTACAAATGCACCATTCCCAGTTCCAGAAGCCCAGTGTGGATTTCCTCAGGGAGAAAGGGAAACTCTTTTCCCTGAGCATCATCCACAGTCTGGTCCTCATCCCATGTTGTTCTGCCTTCCCCCCTTCCCAACTCCCCCCTCCATGGGGATTGCAACACATCCCTCTGGGGATTGGATACTGATGCAGCAGGGAAGATCCCTGTGGAAACCACAGTAGCTGAAGAAAGTGGGGAATGAGCCAGAGAGAGAAAGCCCAGAGAAGTGGAAACCTGTAGCTGAGGAAGTTCAGAAGCCATTTGTGGTCTGGCTGGAGGTTCATTGATAGACTGCTCATTCTGATAAAGATCTGCTCCCTGGAGCTGATAGGAAGCAAAACACCAGGAACAAATGCCCATAAACAAGCAGTGAGAGATGGTTCCAGTGTTCAATTGTGTGGGAATTATCTGTTGAAAGAACTGAGAGCAGGATCACAATGAGCTTTCTGTTGTTGTCTAGCTCACCAAGGGAAAAACATGCTTTCCCAGGAGATGGGGAGGAATCATCACTTTAATTGCATAAAAATGGACTAGTCCTCTTCCATATTCCCCATATGTTAAGCAAATGAGAGACTATCTTTGCAGCTGCCCACACCAGTTGCCAATGGTCTCTCTTTCAGGCTAGGCAAGACTACTTTCAGCTGACACTCACATTTTACATCTTGATATAAAAAACTGCTGCTTTCTCCTGCACAGGATCTCTGCAGTAGCTCAAGGTGCAAGAACATGCCAGCAGAGCTGCCCTGGGGAGCCAGGGAAGAGACTCACAAAAGGAGTTTAGCTCTCAGCCCAAGCAAAGCACTGAGCCAGGGTGGCTCTGCTGGAGCCATTGCAGGGCACTGGTGTGGCAGAAGGACCCAGGATGCCCCTCCTGGATCTACTCTGAGTATTGAGAAGTACCAACAAGCCATATCCAGCCACCACCGAGTTTTGTAATACTCCAAACACATTTTTTCCCCCTCCAAATTGATCCCTGAGTGACTGATGATTTAGAGTATTACACCACATCAAAGTCCAGCACTCGTTTAGCTTCAAGAAATGATAAAATTCAAGATATACTGAAGGACTGAGCACCAAGAGAAGCCAAAGCACTGGAAAAACAAACACAAGCTCAGGCACAGAAACTGGATGCAGACTAATGTTGGTCTTTTGTCAGCATCGTGGCAGTTTGCTGCTGATCCTGCTTTATAACTCAAACTTCCAGAGCAGCTGGAGCCACAGGATCAATAACTAAATAGCTTTGGATGGTACTTACACAGAAAGAGAGTAGGGAACATCTCTAGAACCAGAAAAGGAACTGTGTTCTTCCCTGCTCTGAGTCACCTCACCTGCTCATTTAATAATTTAAATTATTCTACCAGCTACAGAAGGAATGGGAACAAAATCTCCTCATTGCTCAGTTTCCACCCAGGGTGTTCTGCTGGATGAGCCCAGCAGAGGGGCAGGGAGTGTGAAATGGGGGAGAATCAAGAGAGCAGAGCTGCTGAAGGAGCTTCAGCCTGGCTGGAGCACTCTTGGAGAGCAATCTTTGTAAGCACATGCACATTAATGTCACTGCAGTGCCCATGGCCCCAGGCTACACGAGAGGCTCTAACCACCAATTCTCAAGACCACAGCCAAATAACTGAGACTAAGAACACTCAGCTTTTGTAGAGGGAAGCCTGGCTGGGGAAATCACTGCTGCACAACACCCTCTGAAGTTCCAGTTTAGCCCAAAGGCATTTTGGAATATTAATTCTTTGGGAAATCAGCAGCAGCACAGAGGGAAGGTTGAGAATTGTTTGCTGGTGCCCATGCAGATGGCATTGGTCTGCTCTGAAAGTGTTCCCCCAGCTCATGAGCTACAAGCAGATGGGGCTGATTTGCAGCAGGCTGGGGAGAAGCAAAGCAGAGGTGATGAAGGGGGGGAATCCACAGCCTGGCAGGTCAGTCAGAACTCACAAAACCCAGCAGTGTTCACCATAAAATCAACACTGGTGACCCTATCAAATAATCAGGGTATTTTCTTCTGCACTTCATTCAATCTGAGACTAAAGATTGGACAAATGACTCAGCCCAAGCCCTTTTTAAACACAACCACACTGGCTGGGGTGCTGAACAGCCTCTTTTCTTACCCTCAAACCACAGGGAGGTGGCCTGGTGGGAAAGGCTGGCAGGGGGACACATCCAACAGGTAGAAAAGAATGGAAATCCATTCCCAAATTACCATAAGGATCTTGGAAAGTGCAGTGATTCAGCTCACTGAGAGTTCCAAACTTCCCAACCACTCCACTTCAGTTCCCAGCAGCTGTCCACAGAATCCAGAAGGCAGTTTCCTAAGAAAATAAGAAAGCTACACTTAGGAGAGCCATGAAAACCAAAACTCCTTGGCTGTACCCAGCCTCTGGGACTAGGGAGCACTCCCACTTACTGGGAGCACACTCTGTCTGTGCCCTGACCCCAGGAGAAGATCTTTGTGCCTGCTCATGCCTCTCTTGAGCTCCAAGAGGTAGACTAGGGGACAAACCCAGCCATAATGGTGAGATTTAGGTCCTCTGTGTGTCTAAAATAATTAGAAGGTCCCAGTTTTGGGGGTTATTTTAAGAATAATTGATTTTCTAGGGCACTGGAACAGCAAACCTGCTACAGACACTGGAGCTCCTCCACCTCTGCACTTCAACCACAGGTTTGCCAAAGTCAGCAGGTAGCTGGCTTGCCTGACACACACTGACAGCCAGCACAACCTGTGTCACCAACTGCAGGATGAAGGAGATGTCCTTCTGCTGAAAACTTGCAGGGCAGTTTAATTAAGCCAGGTAACCTCCTCAAATAGAGTCTGAGGTTTCCCCCAGAAGCTCCAGAATCAAAGACCAGGAGAATGGATGTGTAAAATGTCAAGTGTGTGGCATTTCCTGCAGGAACCATGAGTCACCCTGGCACCTTCCTCTCCAGATGCCAATGCTCTTACTGGCTGGTAACCCAGCCTGATCAAACCCCTTTACCCCTGTAATTAAGCACCCATTAGCAGCCATGAAGCCATGGTGTGGTTTGGGGTTGTTTTTTCCTTTAAAGTAACTGCCTCTGACCCAAGCCAAGATTTTCCTAAGCAGCACTTTGAGTCCCTGGGTAAAAGGCAGAGGGGATGGGGCCAGGACTGTAACAGAGCAGCCTTGCCCAGAGACTCTTGGAGATCAAAATATCAGGGATCAGAGGAAAACAGGCATCTCCCAGCTGAGAAGTGCCACCAGGGGGAGAGGGGAGGGTGAATTAATAGCTGGTGAATGGCCTGGCTTAATAGTCCTAAGAAAATATGGTGATGGAACCCAAGCTATTCAAATTTAAATGTACTGTTTATTAATATATATATATTTGAAGCTAAGGCTAAGTAATGTAAAGGATCATGGGTACACCCAGTTGCTTGGAGACCAGAACAGAGGTAGAAAGGAGAGCTCTGCAAGCCTCCTTTTCCACCCTGGTGCAGTCAGCTCCCAGGACAGTGTAGGCAGAGACTCACCTGCAGGGAAGAGAGGCAGAGTTCCATGGGAGTAGAACTGGGAAGCAGCAGCAGCAGCAGCAGAGCCATCTGCTCTTTCTTTTTATAGCCCACAGTTGCTCTTCATTTTCTGCATGCAGTTTCTTTTGGAGAAGGCTGCAATACCCTGGCTAAATGTTATTTTAGGGGAGCAGAGGAGTTTCAGTCATTGCTGGGACATCCATGGAGAATGAGATGCTTTTTGCTCCCAGAGAAAACAGATGCCAGGTCACCATATGAATGCTGGCCTATTGAAACTCCAGCACAGACTTTGTAAAGACAAACAGATTGACAGATTTGCAAGAGCTGAGGACCAAATTCCCTTTACTGAACTTCTGCTGAGTGCTCTTATCTGTGTGGTCAGGCTGCTCTCAAAAGCTTTCATTCTGAATAAAGTTTCTGTCTCAAAGGGAGTTAGATGAGCAGAAGAAAACTAATTTCAGCTGAAGGAAAGCCCCAGTGACCATGCAAGGCCTTCTGGAGCTACCAGAAGCCAGCCCAACTCAGCTCCCAGCTGCTCTAGCAGTGATCTTTGCAGCAAAGTCATGCCAGAGATCATTATTTTGTCTACTTGCTTAACAGATGACTAACCAGTGCCTGGGATTACAAACAGCATTATTTGAGGCATTAACAGACCAAAAATAATGCTTCAGCAGCAGCTTACATTGGATATTAAAGCTTGTCTCTCAGCACACTCAAGTCCTATTCCTGAATTACAAGACCATATAACCCTCCTGATGTGACTACAGAGGAGGCACCAGGTAGCTGGAAAAGAGCAGAAAGAACACAGGGCAAAGCAAGAGGAGGAGGGATGGACAGAAGCAGAAAGAACAGCAAAGGGTTTGGAGCCACTTAGAAAATATAGAATTTTGTTCCAGAGCAGGATTTAGAGGTAACAGACAAATAGAGAAGATTTAGTAGAACCATGGCTGAAGAACTTGAGCAAATGAAAAAGCACTTAGAGGCAGTTTGGTTTTACAGGGAGAAGAAATGACCAGTGCTGCAGTCTTCTACTCTGGTAGAGGGGAAGAGGCTGGGAGGGCATGAATCCTGAGTCTGAAAATTTCCTTTACACTGAAGGCATGTGGCAGCTGGGGTTTGGATCCTGTAAATTCTATTTTGTTGAATAAAATGAAGCCTTTGTATTGGTTTCAATAATACAGAGCAGGAAAGGCTAACACCAGAATCTACCCCCAAACCCTCCCACACCAGCTTGCTTCAAGCAGCAAAAAATGGAACTATTTTGAATTTGCACCATTTTCACTTGTGGCTTCATCTACTTTTTCTTAAGACACCCATCCAGGAGAGCACATTCCAAGCAGAGCCAGCCCAGTTGTGTTCCAGTGTCCAGAATTCTGTGGGGTTATGAAAGCTGCCACCAAACAGGAGGCTTTTGTGGCTGGCAGTCAAACAATCCCCAGTCAGGCAGAGCCACTCCAGTGTGGACACTAAAATCAAGCCTTTTAGAACCACCCAACAGTAAAGTCTGATGACAGAGTTGCTATCAAAATACAACTTTATTGATAGGACACTAAATTAGAGGCAAACTAAACTTTGGACAAAGGCATTGTGGAGTCTGCAGAGTGAACTGGGTATTGAACACACGAAGGAGCCATACAACAAGGGGAGGGGCAGTGACAACACCCAGTTTTCTCTGGCAAGCTGCTGGGCCAGGCCAGTTGACACAGCAGGCTTGGGGGGTTATCTAGACACTGATGCTCTATCAGCTTTCTCTAGTGAGCCCCATGGGAGGTGTGGCAGAGGCAGCTACAGTGCCTGTGCTTACAGTGGGGAAACAAGAAATAAATAAAAAGTTAACAATAAGTTCCTCTTTATAATACAAAGTGGATTTGCCCTCTATGAGATCACATGAAGTTCTTCAAGAGGAAGGTTTCTCCCAGTGCAGCTAAGGACTCACAGAGGCGTTCCTGGAAGCAGCTGTCAAACTCTTCACTTATCTCCTCTCTCAACTCCCTCAGCAGAGGCACTGTGGACTTACCACCTGCATTCAGAATCCTCTCCAAAAGTTTACTCCAGAAATCACTGTCAGCAGACCTAGAACAAACAGAAACAGCATCACACACAGCATGGCTGCCAGGACTTCCTTCACCACCAGGTGCCCTGGGCAAGCCAAGGCTGAAGTAATGACTCCACTCACAGGGGTAAATGTAAAGAAAAAGGAGGAATGTGTTGTTCAATTCCCACATGTGGGTGCTTTTCTCTTTCTCCAGAGGGCTTCTGGGCAGTGACTACAGAGGCTGTTTCAGACCTGTCCAAACCAGTGTCCCTGGCCACTGCCACCACTCAGAGCCATGGCACTTGCAAATTAGAGTTACCAAGAACATTCTTGGGACCAAAGTTGGCATAAAGGGCAGAGGTAAGTCTTAGTCCCCCATTTGCAAGCTGAGCTCACAGGTCAATATTACAGGAAGGCTGCAAGAGAAATAAAAGCAGAAAAAGAGCAGAGGTTTACAGCCAGTTTTCATTTCCTTTTTCCCTGTCTTCCAACTGCCAGACGTTCCAGAGAGATAACATTTCAAAGACCATCAACAGCCATAAATCCTCTTTCTCAACAGACAGACCCACACAACAGGAATAAAAAGGTTGAGAGAGTTGATTACAGTCTCCAATATGGGAGCAAACCCTTTGTTCTCTGCACTGGAGCCCTTCTGACTGCAGCACTTCCCTCCCTCAAGCCAGGGCTTTGGACCCAACTACCTGCCTCTGCTTTCTGAAGTGACTCCCAGGCAAGCAGCAGCCAGCCCCAGAAGGAATCCAGCCAGGACTATTGCAGAAGGAACTCTTAAATTTTTCTAAAATCATGAGGTTCTAGAGAATCTAAGCAAGAAGAAAACTGTGCAGGGCTTGAGGCCATGTCCTTGATGGAATTTTGACAAGTAAGAGGCATAGCAGAGGAAGCTGCATGTTGAGAATGTTGTCTGAGGAGTTATGAGTCCTAACAAGTCCAAGGCAGCTTCTCTACAGCACCTCACATGAGCCTGCACACATGAAGCTTCCTAAAACAGGAGAATGCAAATAGCAAAACTGAAAACACCCTTGGGAATGAAAAAAAAAAATAAAATAAACATCAATCTCCTTATCATTCTTCAATAAAAACCCTCTCCCCTGACAACCAGGCTGCCAAACTTCCAGCAAAGCTCAAGGATGAAGCAGAACCATGGTCAGAATTCACACTCCCCCTCTCCACAAGCCTCCACCACAACACTGGCTGCTGTGTTTGCACTGTCACCTTTTCAGGGGGATCTGCTTCACTGGGTGCCTTCAAACAGCTCTGTGCTCTGCCACTTGTACAATCTATTGGCAGCAAAGCTAATGGCTCTGCCTGGTGTTCTACTGCCTTTAAGTTTAATAATTAAGTCCTTTTTAAAGCTTTCCTAAGATAAGGAGGTCGTGGTTGCTGCATTTAACACCAGTTGGCCTTCTAATAAGAAGCCATTTGTCTGCTTGTCACTGTGAATTCTAAGAAGACTGAGGGAAGTTATCCTGGAAATACAGCCCTCAAAGGGGAAAAAAGCACCACAAAAAAACCCCAAACCAACCTCAAAAAAAAAACCAACAAAAAAATAAACCAAGCCAACCCCACCATTTCTGTCCAAATCACAGAACTTTTAGCAGAAAGGACATGAGTGACATGAACAAGTAGCAGGAGCCAGACACACACAGAGATCAATGTGAGAAGGAGATTCAGGGCAGATTCCTGCATCATGCAATGCCTCATTTTCACTGCTGATACAAGGCTTCACACTTGGGTGGCTTCATCTGCACTGGCTCCACTTAACCTCTTTGTAGAATTAAATAGAGAAATTAAGAATAACACTGAAAAAAAGGCATGATTTGGTTTGAACAATATTCTGTTGGGACAGCTGGACAGATTTCTGATGGAAATTAATATACAGCAGCCCTATTTTTCAGAGCAGGTCAGAGATATCTGATGTTAGAGTATCTGTCAGTAGAGCAAAGCCACTTTCCATCAGTGACTGAGTTGCTTTTTTCTTTCCACCCCTTGGTTTTTCCCCCTCCCTGAAACAAAGGCTGGATAAGGTATTTACTGGCAACCTATACATCACTGGCATTCATCTCTTCAGGTGTTCTTCACAGCCTAGTCCTGGAATTTAAACCTCTGAAGAAAACCCACCAGCTGTACCAGCTGGCACACACAGGACTTGGCAGAAGCCTGCCATAACCTTGGAACTACTGGTATCAGGAGGAGAAAACCAGATATATGCCCAATAAAGACAATAAAAAAGCCTTTTTCCCCTGTACACAGCTATTTTTTTAGAGGCTGCATACACCAAAGCAGGAGGAACAAGCAGTGCAGGTTGCTAGGGAACTGGACAACTCCTGACTGGCAGGTTATCTTAAAGCCATGGTTCCAGCCCTGCAGCCACATGGGGGGCAGCTCAGGGACCATCCTCCTGCCTACAGGTGACTGTCAGGTCACTGCTGCCACCAGCAGAGTGCTGGAAAAATCTTGAAGGGAAAAAAAATCTACCAGAGGTGACCAAATGAACAAGCTTTTGGT
Source organism: Corythornis vintsioides (assembly GCA_025447755.1). NCBI lineage: Eukaryota > Metazoa > Chordata > Aves > Coraciiformes > Alcedinidae > Corythornis > Corythornis vintsioides. Next base: position 39,712 of record JAOEGS010015246.1, read on the forward strand.
GTAAGAGGAAACAGGGTGAAGGCAGAGTGGTCTGAGAGGCAAAACATGTAGCTAAAGAGCAGGAGAAATTAATCCCTGAGGACAAACAGGAGCTTCCAAAATGAAGCTGCTTTTGCACACATCTTTAATTAGAATTTTCATTCTTTTCCCTGGTGTGGCTGTTACTGTTTCTGCAATGTTACAGGCAGAGCCCTGGCACCAGTGTGTCAAAAACCCTCCAATACAGCCTAGAATGAAAAACTCAATGGGGAAAAAACCCCAAACCAGCACAACAAAATGATCTCCATTTCCAAGAAACAGGCTCATGTCATTTTTTTTTCCCCCCCAGCTCACCACCCACCCACTTAGAATCTTCAATTTTTACTTGCTAGACCAAGCTTGGAGACTAGAGCAGTCTGGACTGGAAGGATAGAAAAAGCAGTGATCAGAACTGAGCTTCTAGTCTCATATTCAGCTTGAAATGGTCTCCTCCACAGCACTGAGGCTACTGTGCAATGGACAAATCCAGCAGCTGCACAGCTTAAACCCCCAGAGGACTCATGCTGGTGGTGATCAGCACCAAGCTGTGTGTTCTGTGCTTTGGAGAGGGAACCAGCATGAAGAAAGTGAAGGAACTCAGGGGTGTGTTCTCTCCCAACAGGACTTACTGTGACACACTCTGGGTGACTTTCCAGGTGGAATTCTCTTGATAGACCTGGATGTGAGTCCCAAACAGCATCAAGTGGACTATGTCTGCAATGCCAACCAAGTCTGCCTGCAAGAGCAACAGAGAGCAGCAAGTTCAGCTTCTCTAGTGCATTCCAGAAGCTGCCAGATTTACACATGTCAATTCTGCACTGATCTCTGCAGCAGAACATCCCAGAGATGCCAAGTAAAACCTGAAAAATTGTGGTTGTATTGTGGGTTCCTCCATGCAATAACCATGGCAGTCAGCAGCTCTGCTTGTGCCTTCACTTCATGCCAAAGATTTAGATGGAATTCTCAGTTCAATATTTATTGATCACAGCTTTCCACAGTGTTTGCAAAGACTAGCTTAAGAAAATAAGGGATTTTGTAAAGAAAACACAGAAACTAAGATGTCCTGCTAAACAGAGACTCACCTGATAAGGAAGGGAACTTTTTGCCAGCAGCTGCTGTCCATGAGGGGTCTGGGAGATGGGAAAGCTGTTGGGCACACTCCCTGGAGAGTGTAATCTCAAGTCCAGGCTGTGGGAGAAATCCACTATCTTCAGAGCACTTGTCATCTCCTCGTTAGCAAACGGGTCACAGATCCTGAGCAGAGGAAGCAAATGAAGCATGAAACAATCCAACAAACCTTTTTTTCTTTTAAATTGAATAGCATCCTGAAGGTGTTTAGCTGGGTCAATGCTCCCCTCTGATGGCTGGCTGAAGAACTACTGCTGCAGGGACCACCCCTGGATGGGGAAGGAGCTGGCTGCATGAAGCTTGGAGAGGACACTGGTATCCCCAGAGTATGAAATGGGAAACTAAAGGATTAAAGATCACCCTTGCTTTGGTATTTGTCAGCTGTCTGAAACATGGTGGAACAAAATGCTTGGAACTCCCTCTGCTTTGAGAGTTGCTACCTAAAAAAAAAAAAAAAAAGGAATCACCATTATCCTAACTTTTTGGCCAGTTAGCTTGGTTTGTATTCAATTAGACAAGCTATAAATTATTATAAAGAAACTACAAGTCGAATATTGGGAGGGTGCATGTTAGATGAATGCAGGCTCAAAGTGAATTTCAATAGCTATTTTTAACACCTCAGTGAATCTCTTCTAATGGAATTACATCCCAATCATCAGACATTCCAGAGCTCCCATCTTCCCACACTGGCTTCACAGATGACATTCCAAGGGATGTGACTTTGTTAACATAATATGGGAAAGAGCTTCAAGAAGAAAACTAGATCTGTGCATCCAGTCTCCAAGCTGGACTGCTGTGGAGGCTGAGCTGTTTAGGAAGAGCATCTGGATATTCCAGTCCCACCTACCCTTTGTCTGCTAGTTTCCTGGTTTTCAGGTATGTAAAACCAGAAGGCAAATGATTTCCCACTATCCAGTTAGCCATCCAGTGCATCACTAGAGGAGCTTGAGAACACAGACAACTGCAAAAACACTAAGTTTTACAACCTTATTGGATGCTGTTTCCTCAAACAAAATGTTTATTCCTAAACAAAGTGTTTTCTCTGTTTTCAGAGCACACAGTAGCCTAAAAAAACCAACAAAAAGCAGGCTGCAGTATCAGTGCCCTGGCTGAAGAGGGGAAATTACAGAAGCACAAGAGCTGTAGCTGAAATGGAGTGTTAAATATCCTCCCATACTCAACAAGACAAACCTGTCTCCCAGAAAGAACACCTCTGGACTCAGATCTCCATGGACAATCTCTGCTTTGTGTAGCTTCTCCACCACACCCAGAAGATTATACACAACCAGCAGGATCACCTCTTCTGTGATGGACTTACAGCCACGAATGACATCCTGAAAACAGGGAATCAACATGTAGCTACATGACATTCTGAATTAGATTAAGTGAAATATTTATAGCTCCCTTTGTTTTCCCCCTACTCAGCTGTGCAGAGATAACAGTCCTACCCCAAATTCACTATAATCAGATTTTGCCCACGATCATCTCAGCCAGAATTAGAACCACGAGCTCTTAGGAGACACAATTATTCAGATGTGGACAAAAAGATCAGGAGAAGGAAAATGAAATGACTGAAATCAGTATTTCATTTGTATCTTATTTACATGCACCAACTCAAAATGCACTTACAAGGCTTTATTTAAAATGTAAATGCTTCAGCAAGACACTCAGTGCTATGACCCTGCTACAGCAGCTGGGCAGACTGGAACTCATCACAAGATGCCAAGTGAAACAAGAGGTTGAGATGCAAACCTTGCTGGGGAGCAACCTGTGGCTCTTGGCTCAGGGCCTCACTCAGGAACAGAAAGAAATGTGAAAAGTGGCTTCGAGTTTGTGTCTGAGCAGCACATGATCAGGGAATGAGAAGCACATGACCCACGAAGGAGAAGCCAGCCCTGAGGCTGCACCCAACACTCCTCTGCATACAGATCAACACAAAGCAGAGGATCCAAGTGGCAGGAGCCACGAGCACGGTGACAAGCACCCCTGAGAAGGGCTGGCAGCCCCTGCAGCTGTGCCCACTGTGCCCACAGGTACTGACCCCCAGCGTGACACGGTTGATGTCCCTGTGCAGCAGCACACAGCCATCCTGGTACAGGTAGCAGCTGCAACTGCCACTGAAGCTCTGGTCAAAGCCATCAGTCAAACGCTCCTGTAGCTGAAGCGTGATGTAGAAGTCCCAGGGCACAGGCTGGGAACAGACCTGCAAGGAGGAACACAAGTGTTTCTATTTGGAATGAAGCAAAAATCACTCATGTTCTTCTTCAGGGGATAGAGAGCAGCTCTGCAGGAAGGACTTGGGGGTGCTGACAGACCAGAAACCAGCCATGAGCAGCCAGGCTGTGCTCAATCCAGCCTGGGCTGCAGCAGGAGCAGGGTGGGCAGAGATGGAGAGAGGGGATCCTGCTGCTCTGCTCTGGAGCC